>JACDRP010001244.1:0-11196 GCA_013841185.1 Hycleus phaleratus | reverse complement strand
CAAATACCGTTTGGATTATTAAGAAAATAACAAAGTTATCAAGTTTTGAAATTTTTCTACTTTACTGAAAGGGAGGGGTCCTTAATGGGGCGTATGAGAAACTCTGACGTCACAGACAGGTTCGCGCCCAGGCAAAATTCGATTTTAAAAATTAAATATCTCTAAAACTATTAATCAGATTGACCTGAAATTTTTATACGATATTATTTACTCAATTCTCTATCGATTTACATCTAAAAAAGTAGATAATTATAATGTACTAAATAAGCCCATTATTTGAAAAATTCAAATATTCCAAATTCTCTGCTTATCTTAATTTTAAACATCTGATCTCCGTGACGACAAAATACAATTGAAACAAAGAGTCAATTACAATACAAGTTTCAATAATTATCTGAGAAGCAAAAAATAGATATTTAAACTAATTATTTCACAACTACTACATATAAAATAAATGAATAGTTCTTGCCGAATTTGAGATTGAGTGTATTACACTTTATAAATAACACAAGTTAAAGAAAAACAAATTACATTAGTTGTAGTCCAATATTAATTATTACCATATTCCAATGCGAATGGTGACATGATTACACTTCGGATTAAAGTAAAAGATTAGAGATCATTGCACAATTGTTTCAGCTTTCAAAGCACTCAAAAACAATTGATATAAAGTTCTGCTGACAAAACAATTCAGTTGAACGTATGGTTAAATGCATAATTTTTGTTAGTCTTTGAAAAACCTTAGTTTTTAATCATCTTTTGTTTTTACTATTTTCTTTGGTTTTTTCTTATGCTAATATCCTAATTGATTTCAAAGGAAACTCAATGAAAAGGGACCATACAACAACTTCAAAGTATATGTCACCGTATATCTGATAATGGCGAATATGTTTAGGAGTGACAGCTGAAAATAAATCAATTTCTCGGTGGTCGAGACGAAATACCGGCTTGATTGTTGAGAGCTTGCCGAGTAGCGAGTTGAGAGAAAGTTTAATTAGGAACGTATTGCTCCCAATTACGTGGCACAGGAAGTTCCGAATCGCTGTCAGAGCTGTCGTCCGAATATACAGCTCTTCCTTGATGTGACGGCGGTGTGCCAAGTATTTTAAGGGGTACTTCAAGACGCCTACGTTGTTTAGGTGGAGATTGGTGGTCACTCGAGTCAGACTCGTCCTGAACAAACTTTTGAACTTTTGCGGTTTTGCTTTGAACGCAGCTCGTTTGTTGTTGTCTGTTCAAGTTCAACAGGTTTTCATATTGATTTGTCAATTCAAGATCCTCAGATGGAAAGTCATAACCGTCAAGTACTTTGTCCACCACTTCGTTGGCAACCGGCACCCTACTTACCGGTTCCAGATTTCGAAATACCTCATAGTAAATTACGTTACTGGTGTAGACCTTTCTAGATGGCGGACGAAGTTTATCGTGACGGGAATTACTATCAACAAAAATTCGTACGTTGTCCGGCCCAGCAACTCCCAATAGAGCAACATATAACTGACCGTGAGAAAAGCAAGGGTTATTGAGAGCGATACCAACTTTTTCGAAAGTTTGACCTTGACTTTTATTTATAGTTAATGCAAAAGCTACTCTTATCGGAAATTGCATTCGCGTTATCGACCGCGGAAAATTGTAATCCGTAGCCGTCATTTCAACACGTGGTATCAAAGTCACGCGCCCTTTTGATGTTCCAGTACACTGGTACATTGAAAGGACTTTCAATCTAGTACCGTTGCATTGACTGGCGCCTACATCTATGTTAGGTAGTAGCATAACAATATACCCCGGTTTTAGGATCAATTCATGTCGGGGCAAATTCGGTAGAATAATCGCATTGATTTCTTCCATTTGTGGTTGGAATTGATCATCATCTCCTAGATTCTACGTATCAACGCTAAAATAATGTCGTGATTCTCCAGCTAGCTTTTCTACGATCACATTGTTGATAATGTCAGCGTTTACATTAGTGGCTGTTAAAATGGCTCGTGATTAGTCAATGTCTTGCGAATTCATATCTCCTATGTCACCAAATACAAAATCTACCAATTGTTCTATAGAATCTACTAATATCTGTTGGGGCATTTCAATTAAGTTTCTTGGAAGTTTTTTGTCGACCGGAAAATCTATGTATGAGATTTTTCCTTCTCCTAATTTAATCAACCAATCGGCAAAAGATGAACCGAACGTGTTTTCCGGGTTGATCGCACAACGATTATTTTGTAAACGTAGACGCGCTGCTTGTGCCCTCATATTTTTGGTCAGGGGCAATTGTGTAATGTTTGCCCAAAAAGCGCTTCTTTGAATACATGCGTCCATTGTGTACGCTGTACCGTCTCCCGCAACCTTAACAACCGGTAGAATTTGCCTAAAATCACCGCCAAAATCTACACATTTGCCTCCAAAAGGAATTTCTCTGTTATTCATTAAATCTCTTAGATATCTGTCTATAGCCTCCACCGCTAAACGATTACTCATTGGTGCCTCATCCCACATAATTATAGCTGCATTTTTTATTATTTGAGAACGACGATCTTCCGTGTAAAACCCGCAAGTAGTATGAACCCCTACATTGAGCGGTAATTTAAATGTTCCGTGTACTGTTCTTCCATGAATTAATAAATTGGCCGCAATACCTGCCCATGCGCAGGAAATTATTTTATTGTAACCAAACTGTCTGTATGTAGGTCAATATAGTGTTGTATAAGTAGGTTTTCGCCGTTCCTCCCGGGCCGTCTACGTAAAACACGTTGGACTTTGGAATGTTAATATGCGGAAATATAATGCTGTTCGCAACGTCATCTCTTAAGGCTTCAACAACGTAGTCAGGTAGTTCATGGTCCAGAATCAGATGTCGTACAGCATTTATAACACAAACGAAAGCATATTTTTGTTCCTTGTTAAGACGGTTGATGTCGTAAGCTACAGGTTCAACTTCTTCATTTCCGAGATCGTCTTCATTTAGATCTTGCTGTTCAAGATTAATTTCTCCATAAGGTAGCTCTGGAGGATTACGGCCCCCTTCCCTAACAATACAATGCGTGTAATGTAACGCCTCTAAATAAATTTCTCCTAATACAAGCTGTTTTGAAACCCAGACATAGCTCCCCATTTACAGTTCGCAAATCTTCGAATGAAATAGGTCCGCGCACGTTAAGCAATAATATTCGTAAATAATATTTTTCCGCATCTAATTCGCTGGCAGGCACATGGTAGATAGAACCTATGCACTTTGAGCTGCTTCTCACGCGAGGATCCCAATGACCTTCCTTACTATTCCATGTAAAATGCTCGGGAATCTCTCTGTACACATATTGCGTTGCGTGCGGATTTGTAGCATTAACTGTAAAAAATGCTTCAAGTTTTGAAGGCTTATTCAATGCGGCGTCAAAGGCATCTTCATCGTCCTCTTCGTAAGCAATTTCTCTAAGTCCAGGTAAATGAACATGCAATAAGACAACTGAATGTGACCTTTCATGCATTTTAAACTCATACAACCGCCAAACTGCTTCAGAGGCCGAGACATAACGACAATCTTCATATCGTTGTATCTCGCCCAATGGATTTTGACCATCGATTTCTACCTCCAGATGATCAAAACCCTTATGAAGGTACTTATAAAGATACTTTACCGCTCTTGATGACACGACGACTGCAAAATTTATGTGAGCATTGTACTTTGCCAATAAATACGGATTGTACGGGGAAACATATCTGCCATCCCGCGTTACGGCCAGTCTACCATCATTTGGTCGGTGATAAATAGGACGTGCGTTAGTCATTACTGGATCTTAAAACGGTTGCATCAGAATATGGAATACGATATCTAAAACGACAACGACAATGACGGTTGATGCACGTTGCATTCACCGGGCCTCTACTGCAACTATCGTGAATCATTTGACGGGATACCCTCTCATGATACAATTGTTGTTGATCATGGTCTGGAATTGTTGCGTTAACACAGATAGTATACTATACCACGCAGGGTGTCTACACAGCGCATTGTAGTTTCATTTGACAGAAGTAAATAGGCAAGGTCAGACCGTTTGTAGTACCAGTCCCAACAAAAAGAGGCGCTAGTTATAATTTGAATTATGCGATCACTTATAACTGGAATTGTAGGGCTGCATTGCATTGGTCTTGTTGATATTAAACTTACAATTAATAATCTCAAATTGGATTTCGCAGTTTATAGAACAGTTTCGACAGTTTCAATAATTATAAATTTTGATTATTTTCATTCTTAAAATTATAAATTAATTGNATATTTGGCGTAATGGGCGTAATCCGGCCAAGAAGTATATGGAATGCATTATTCTGCTAATTATGTTGAAAGCATCATTGTTAATAATAATAATAATAATAATAATGTTATTGAAATGATCTGAGGATCACATGAAATTGTCCTATTGTGTATAATAACCAAAAAAATTGAAACTTTTAAATGAATATGCAATACATAAATCGATAAGTTTATTGTAAATGATAATAAATTGTTCAAAATAAAGGCATTGATAACAACACAACCAACAATCACCGGCACTTTTTTTATACAAATTGGCGTCATTAACTTTAGTAGTGGCGCTGAAAGCATTCTCTACCAAACCTTCACTAACAATATTTTGTTCCTCTCCATAGTTGCCAGATGTTTTTTTCGTATACTACACAAAATACCACGCAAAAATCGTAGTTTCGTTACCACACAAATACCACGTTGCTTGCGTGGTATATGCTCGTATGCCATGGTATTCGGCGTCTACACAGCGGAATCGTAGTACAGATACCATAGTATACGCGCTGTGTAGACATAGTATTATCAACGTCCTCGATAGTTCGGATTTTATCATCGTTGATAAACGTTACTATCATGTGCATATGAGGCGGACCCCGTTTTGCAAATTCGATAACATAATCGTAGACCGAAACTATTCCTAATACTTGATCGTGAACGATTTCCTTTTTAAGTGCCTTCATTTTTACATGAAACACCCTGCACACTAAATCTGACCGATTTTGCCAGGTTTGATTGGGACTTAAGTTGTCCTTAATTTCCTGCCATTGAGGATTGCATGTCATAGTTATAATAAGATCAGGTTTCCCAAATCGGGCAACAACGGCCATTGAGTCTTGGTAGCGCCTTTCCATTTTACGTTCGCCACCCGAGAATGATGTTGGCAATATTATTGGACGACCTACCTGTACGTCTTCGTCGCCTGCTGTTACGCCTCTGCCAACATTAATCGCCTGTATTCTGTCCCGAAAACGTCTTAACGCGTCTTCCTGTGCTAGTCTAAATTTGCCATTGTTATCCCGAATATACCGTAAGGTATCGCTTTCTGCTTTAACCTAAGCGTCCATCAAATACTGTTGGAACAGTTTTTGGCCAGATAGGATCACACTTAATTCGTTTCCTAATCTGTATCTTATACCTATAGAATTGCCTAGCCGTCACAGTTTTACCGTCTGTGCCTTTTGAAGTCTGAATATTTCTTCCCAAGTCTCCACCTGGAAATAATATAGGATACATCATGGGATTTGCCATGTCATTAAGGTTTTTGATGACATGGGTGCGATTTTAAGGTTTTGGATATACTAACAAATCGACGTCAAAAGGCGGTTCATTGCCAACAAACAGGGTTGCAATTTCAGATCTGCTTGCAGGTAGATATGCGTTTTGCAGTTGCTCATTAATATTTTTGTGGAACCCAATATATACGTCGTTAACTGGCTGTCCTAACATTTGACGGGCTTGCTTAGCTTCAAGCAGTTGTTCTCCCATTGTTTTATAGCTCTGGATAAAAGAATTTACTGCTCGTAATGAACACTCTATAGTGTCTATCTATTGCTTCTCAACACCAGCATGCGCGCCTATCTAGAGCCCTGCACGTCCAAGAAAAAGTAGCGGTTCAATCTTGAATTTCGGAGATCTTGAGTACTTGGAACAGCATTGTAATAATGATAAATTTGCCCATTAATGGCAAAACATGGACCTGTGACTTGGTTATCAGGAATAGGAGCTGAAGTTTTAAATGACGCCATTGCCAATAAGCCATTAATATAACGAATGTTTTCCCGGAACTGCTGCGGTTCCTTACCATTTTCTAGAAACAATGTTCTAATTTGATTTGGAATGGGCAACGGATCAGGGATGCTGGTCACGACTCCCCTGTTACAACAGATTCTGAACGTTCCACTTTGTTTCGGAAATTCATCTTTGAAGAATTTTGCATTACAAAATTGACATTTGTCGCTCATTCCCCCCAAATTATGCGGATTGTTACACAAGGAATTGATCTCTGTTGTTAACTGTAACGCTTTTCTATAAGTTCTCTTTCTTGCGATATGTCCCTCTCCATAAACCGGTTTAGCTACCGGAGCACGTGGCACAACTACAGATTCAGCAGGAATAGGAGCTCTCACCATTTCCTGAGAAAGTTTAATAAAAATTATAAAGCATTAGGTAAAAATAAGAAGTTTGTAAGAGATAATACCGCATTTGTATTTGATACTGGAATTGTATTTCGTTCGATAGGCAAATCTTGCACCAGCTCAGCTGGATTATCTAGTACAGAATCATTGACCATTGTTCTGTGAACTGCATGGTTTAATACTATTTCTTGCGGTAAAGGTTCAAGCACAACACGCAATTCGCGTTTGGCAGGTTCACGGGATGACGAAGTTTGTTGACAATTTTTTTGTGTACGCGCTTCTTCTGATTGAGCAGAAGCAGGAGCTCTCAACAATTTCTGAGAAAGTTGAATAAAAATTGAAATCATTTGATAAAAATTAAATGTTTGTAAGAGATAATACCGCATTTGCATTTACTACTGGAATTGTACTTTGTTTGATGTGCAGATTTTGCTTCTGTTCAGCCGGATTTACCGGTACGGAAACATTGATAATAGTTTCGTGACGTGAATGGCTTAATAATATTTCTTGTGGTAAATGTTCAAGCACAAAACGCAATTCTCGGTAGGCAAGATCGCGGGCTAACCGAGATCGTTGGGAATTTCTCACTCTTCCCGCAGGTTCTGTTAATCTACGTCTACTCGTTCGACGACGATTAGCACGCGCAATTTTTTTTGAGAATTCGGCATTTTTGAAGGCAAAATACACAATAAATACAAAATCGGTATTCACTTAATATATGGATGGATCACTCGATTGCCAGAAACTGACTGAAATTAATATGAGAAATTCTGAAGCTTTTATACAATCGAGAATGGGGGTCATAGGACACGCGTCTAAAGCCACGCCCATTCAAATTCTTCACTATAAAAGCAACCGGATAACACTACACCTCCTTGAATAGACCATCTTCGCGGAGCGCAAACTTAGGGCTAGTCTAATGAAATTTAGTCAGTATTTTTCTTTTATAAAATAAACATCCTCTAAGGGAGGATTGTTGAAAATTACAACCATAAGGGTGTGAAGTAATGGATAAAAGTGTGTATGGAAGTCTTTTTCGAACTTACAATATTAAAAATTTATTTTTAAACCTATGAATGGAAACTATTAAACATGTGTTTTAGCATTTTCTAAAATATTCTCTCCAAGGGGATGAAGTTCTATACAAAAGTCTTTCATTTTTGAAGCTAGAAGCATGAAACTTTATTTTAAGACTGATAATTAAAAATAAGTACGCACATATTTTGACATTCAAAAAAATTTTCATTTAAAGTGGTGAAATAGGGGATGAAATGTTGTTAAGAAATCGGTCAGTTTTGAAGATAGAGGCTTGAAAGTTTATTTTTAGGCCGACATTTTAAGTTAATTGAACACGTATTTTGGCATTTAGAAAATTTTTCTGTTTAAGGGGGTTAAATAAGGGAAGAGGATTTGTAAGGAAGTTTATCATTTTTGTAGATAGAAGGATGAAATTTCATTTTTAGACTGTCATTTAAAAAGAATTGAACATGTGTTTTGTCATTTTGGGAAAACTTTGATTTAAGGAGGTGAAATAAGGGATGAAATTTTGTAAAAAAGTCGTATCAATTTTGTAGCTACAAGCATGAAACTTTATTTTTAGGATGGCAATGAAAATTATTGAACACGTGTTTTGACATTTTAGAAAAGTGTACATTTTAGGGGATGAAATAAGTGCTGAAAGTTTCTTGTGACTTCGGTCATTTTTGAAGTTAGAAGCATAAAACTTCATTATTAAACAGACGATTAAAAATTACTAATCTCGTGTTTTGTCATTTTGGAAAACGAATGTGTGAGATTTTTGCAGAATAAGATACTGTTTGGTCACACCAGTTTTAATCGTTGCGTTTTTTTTTGAGTTTTTGTTTAATTGCAGGTTTATTGATAAAAGTATGGCTAAAAAGTGGAGGAGGAAGTTTCTTTTATTTAAATTTATTCCTTGTCTTTTGAGTTTCTTTTCAAAAATGTGAGATTTTTGCGGCTTGCTACACTGTTTAGTCACACCAGCTCTAGTATTTGCCTAAAATAATAAATTTTGAGGAGTGGTGGGGGTCTCAAATTTCGGAATTGAAAAAAATTTATCTGAAACTTTTTGCTTGCAAGAAAAAGCTGGATACGGTAGTTTTTTTGCTTTTCCAAAATTGCGACTTTGAATTTTTTGTTCTCGTGATCCCTTATAAACGGCCCGAGCGAGTCGTTAGGAAAAAAATTTTTTTTCTCCGAATCTGATGAGATTTAATAAGTAGGTACTTCTTTTGGAACTGAGTAAAAATCGATGGTTGGGGTTGTTAGGAAATCAATGGTTTACGAGATATTGAGCATCAAAATCAGAAATTAAACAGGTTTTTACCACTTTTTGAGAAAACCAAACATGCGGTAAACGGCAGCCAAAAGCATTTGCAACAATCTACGTCAAGACGTTGCGGTTTTTTTGAATTTTTGCTTAATTGCAGGTCTATCAATGATGGTGGTGCTAAAAAGTGGAGAGGGAAGTTTTTTTAATTAGAATTTATTCGCCGTCTTTTGATTTTGTATTCATTTCTGCGAGATTGTTGCCGCTTGCTAAACTGTTTAGTCACAACAGCTCCAGAAGTATCATTTGGCATTTGGCTTTTCGAAAACAGTTAATTATTGTTTACGCTGTTACTTTTCCCCACGCGTTGGTAATCCACATAATTGCTTGTAAAACATAGAATTTAGTCTCCGATGGCTGCAGAGAATCATCTAACCGATCGACCAAATGATTTAAAAGAGAGTTGCGATAATAAGCTTTGAAGTTTTTTATGATTCCTTGCTCTAGTGGTTGGCAGAGAGAGGTACAATTTGGTGGAAAGAAAACGAGTGTTATATTTTTCAACTCGATGTTCGTATGTGATGTGACATTATCCAAAAATAAAAGAATTTTTCTATTTTATCTCCCCGTTTTTCGATCCATTTGCTCTGTAAATGTGTAAAAATGTATGAGTTACTGTAAAATATTCCGTTAAGAAATGTTTACCTAACCATTCTCACATTATTTCTTGCGTCATCCAAGCTTTTTTATTGGCCTTGTACAACACTAGAAAATTTTCAATTTTCAGATTACGAGAACAACGAGGCTTTGCAGATGTACCAATTATGAGAGGTGTTTCCTTTTCACCGGCCAAACTGACACAAAATAGAACCGCGAGACGTTCCTTCGCACTTTTTCCACCGACACACTTCTCATTTTTGAGGCACATAGTTTTATTTGGAAGTGCACGAAAAAATAACCCAGTTTCATCTGCGTTCCAAACGTTTTTTGCATCATATCCAGACATAATTTCCTGAAGTTTCTGGATCCATTGTAAAAAACTGTCTTTATCAGCAGCAGCAGCTTCTCCACAAATAGATTTAAATGAAATTTTGTGTCGCTTTCGAAAACGATCCAGCCAGCCATTCGAGGCTTGAAAGTTATCTATTTTCAATTCTCGCGAAACTTTTTTTGCTTTTTCTTGAATGAGGGGTCCAGAAATTGGTATCTTCTTATCACGTACTCTACAAAACCATTCAAAGACTATTTTATCCAGAATTAATCCACTGCTCTGTGGAAATTTTTTAAGCCGAGAATTGCTGTTTTTTAACCATTCCTCTTTTAATTCAACTTGTCTCTTCAATACCGTCGCCACAGAACTTTTCAAGATTCTAAATTTTTCAGTCGCTTTTCGTACACCACATTTGTCCTTATTAGAAAATTCAATAATCTCATTTTTTTCTTTTAAAATCAATGTGTTTCGAATTGGAGCCATTGTTGATTGCTTTACATTCAAGGGTAAACTAATATTTTAGCAAAACTGTGAGAATTGTCGCCGTCTATTTCAAAGCAATCATATCAAACCGATGATTAGACTTTATCTGTAAAGTTGCTATTTTAGTCTACTTATTGTTTATTTATATGTATAATGTATCTTTGCACGTTCTTTATTATCCGTTGTTATGCTCTGTTCATAAAGATTAGACAAGAAAGTGTCCACAATCGAGGGGCAATTTCCAAATTTGGGGAACAAAAATAGTGTCCACGTCCATAATAGAAGGTCCATATTAGAGGGGTGTTTATATAATGTGTTCTTATGGAGGAATTCTGGAACTAATTAAAAAGTTTCCATTAAGAGAGGTGTCCACATTAGAGGGGCGTCCATTAAGAGAGGTTTCATTGTATTTAAAAATTAATTCTTGTTGATTCCGGTTTTGCTTTGACTTGCTTGTAGTGTTTCAACTTGGTGTCCACGCGCCTTATTGTATCTACTCTTTAATAGTCCCGCGTCCGGTCCCGACAAAACCCTCGTTTGAAGAGGAAGAATGTATCCGTAATCTTGATGCCCTTCTCTTGCTTCTATTTATAGATTCATCAGAATCACTTATTTTCATATCCATGTTACCTATTTTTTATAAGGGCAAAAATTAAAAAAAAATTCTAACCTCCTTTCTAGTTATACTTACTGCCAGAAATCCACTATTTTAATGTAAGATTTTGACAGAACCATTGATGTCAAATTACATTTGTCATTTATGAAAGAGCAGGTCAGAACCTCAGCGATAATAAGTAGTACCTTTGTAGACGCTGTAAAATTTGGACTAAAACTCACCCGTAACTTATAATATTGTATGATTCGATAACCAAATCGATTGTATTATTATGAATATGAAAATTCATTAAAAAATTAAACAAATACAATGATAATTTAAAGAAATGTATTTTAAAAATTCAAACAAAATACAACAAAATGAAACATATCACTGTTTTTCACCAAT
>JACDRP010001243.1:0-11213 GCA_013841185.1 Hycleus phaleratus | reverse complement strand
TAGCCTTATAGAACCGATATCTATCGTGTCAGAAACCGACCTTTAGAAAGCAATTAAGAGTAACCCAAAGATTGTCCAATAGAAGCATTGACGACTTTCCAATGAGCTACGGGGTCCAATTATTGCCAAAAAACCCCCAAATTGCTCGCCAACTGATAGAAGTTATTTTCAAACAATACTTTTGAATGGTCAACTCGGTAATAACGAAGACAAAAATGTCTAAAAGCTCGCAAATTTTCTTCGGAAAAAATAGTGACGATCAAAATATCTAAAAATGTAGGTTTATAGCTCTCTCTAAAAACAACTCAAATTGTCCCAGTTATAATTTCTTTGATGGTGAAATATCAAAATTCGGCAGAAATTGGTTATTTAATATGCGGCATTTTCTATTGCTCCGGTCCTGTCTCGAAAGAATTAAGCTGCGAATTTCTTTAACAGTACAAAAGTACGACATTTTTTACAATGCAAACGAGTTTAAAATAAGAATCGCTTATTTGAGGATTATTTTATAAGAAGCTTACGTTACGAGGCTCGAAAATGAACAAATTGTGCAGAATCGATACAGAACCTAAATTATTTAGATAATAACCTGAAAACAGTCCGACCAGACGAAAAAAATCAATTATGGGGTTAAATTTGCAATATTCACCTTTTAAATTTGGTCGATAGTTGCTGAATAAGCCGACAATTCTATTCAACATATAACGAGATAATTTTGATTTACGAATAATCTCAGATTCTCTACTATGTAAATTCTCGATTAATCTTAGCAAATGTTAGAATTTCTAGTTAATATAGAAAGTTGTTTCGCCTGAATATTGTAGATACAATCAATCATGTATACATATGTACGTTTATTAGGCGAATTTCTCAAGATACGCATTAGGCGTTTTGTATTTACGTTTAAATTAATCAAATGTCAGAATCAGAACTTGTTTAAAAATTAATTGAAATTCACTATAAACGTACATATCTCTTTAAAATTTATCAAAAGCAATAATTAGGGAAATGACAACGGAACAATTAACTGTCAGGCGCATCCGCCAATTTGCACGATTTCGATACGGAAATTTCCCATTCTTCTATATTTCCTACTGAATTCCAACCGATTGAAACAGCATTTTAAACACGCCTAGCTAGAGACAATTTTTTGATTGAGTAAATTTGGCGGATGCGCCGGGATCAAGTCTAGACCGTTTATCAAAATAATGACATTTGTACGCTTAATATACGATTCTCCCCCAAAAAATAACGTCTACTTTACATACTTTTTCCGGATGGTTTGTAAAGCTCGCTGTTATATTCTAATTAATTGTTGAGCTTTCCGCTATGTAATTCCCAAAAAATATAAAACCCTTAATTTATACTTTTTTTATGAAAGTTTTAAAATCAACAAAAGCCGGCTTAGAACAGTTGCCAAATAGACAACTTTACATTTCCATTAGACGAAATATATTGAAATTACATTATTCATACAACTTTACACAGTGCAAACTTTAGCGTTTACCTATTATTGGACTTTGTAGTAACACCAAGAAGCTTTGTCGTTTCAAATCTTGCCTTCAATGAAGTTTAATCAATTTTAACGAAAAGGCGCTCGTTTCAGGTTTGCTTCGAATCGGATAAATTCCCGAAAAAGAGAACAACAAGTGAATTGATGTAGTCGGGCAAGTATCGGAAATATCGAGATTTGTTTTTATTTGGAAACATTCAACTGGTTGTTCTGACCAGGACTTTAAATCGGAATTGGACCGGAAACTGCAAAAAATCGGAACGCAATCTGAAGTTGAATCGAAAAGAAAAACCGTTTTTTCGGTACAGTTATTCAAATCATAAATCACTTTCAGTGATGCTTGCTTATTATCACTTTGAGGCAAATTACTGGCTAAATCGAAGCCTTTCGTGGGCGGGCTAGACTAGAATTCGTTAAGAAAAAGGATTTCTCGTTTATTTTTCACTCAAAATTTGGACTCTTCGAAAGAGCATTTCAACCTGCATAAGGAGGATTTTTTAGTTTTGAAAAATATTATGAAAATCTTGAGTTTTGGATGAAAATCGAAAGCATTTTTTTATAGTTCGCCCTATATTGAATTAATTGCAATAATTATAGGGCTTAATCGGTAGCAAATTGAAAGAGCTTTCCGAATATGTAAGAAAATTTCAAATCATCTTGATAGGAAATTAGGAAAAATCTTAAACCGAGAGAATTAAATGGCACATTTTCTGAATTATGGATAGAGGGTAAAATTTTGGAAATTTGGAGAAAATTATGGGGAAATTCGTTAGCCATTTTCACCTAATAAAAATCAAATAAATTTTCTCAATTAGTAGACGGCTATATAAACTATAAAGCTTTACAATTGTTAACTGAAAAACTTGCTTAATTTATGGAAAAATTTCATGGAAAACACTTTTCATTGACTAAGTAGCGCATAGATGATGCTGTTATCACAACTGAAAACTGCTAAATTTCTTCCGGAATGAAAACTACCGTGTTTTTTTTTTGTAATTGAACCAGACGAAAAATTAGCGGTTCGAAGCCCTCGTTCGATAACTGTAATCGATTGCGAGGGCGAATGTTATTTTTAGATATAAATTAATTCTGAAAATTCCATTAAATACATCAAAAAATAAATAAAAAGCAGACTGTTATGTAATTATATGGATGAAAAACATCCAATCTTCGGGGAACTGGTTAAACTTTTATAAGCAATAAAAAGACGTCACATTTTCAGGGATGAATCCGACTGTTTTATTGATGTACACGAAAAAGAGGACGTGAATAATTTAACCAGTCAACCAGTCGGTAAACAGAACATCTTTCTGAATTTTCAACGATATTCTAAATTCAAATTAGAAACAATAATCGAGTAATAGAGCAATCGATCAATTAGGCGCATCCACCAAAATTGAGCATCACTAGATGAAACTATTCAACTCGATTTAAAGTTCAAATAAACAATAAATCATCGCAATATTAGTAGAAATAAAAAAAGTGAAATTTAGGACATTATCGAAAATTTTGAAAAATCGCTACTAGTGACAGTGGGTAATAGAATAAGGCTATAATAAGTTTATGTGTTAGAGACGATATTTACCTGTAATAAGCCACAATTCGCGCAGACAATCCTCCCGGCTCCGTTGGACATGCAATGGGACATCTTCGACATCACCACTCTCCAATGTTCTGAACAATACAGCACCAAAGAGCGTATAAATCGTCATCACAATAAATAAACCGCTACGACTACAGAAAATCGAAATGATACATCGACGATGACTGGTCTGGTCGTCGTCCTCTTCCATTTGTACAAATTAACCCAAAACTAATCAATTTTTTTTTTTTTTAATTATAAATCAAATATTAAACGAGTTGATTCTGCTTGACTGTCGCTAGATTTAAAGCTACCACCAACGACGCTACACGTGCACTGACTAACGCTGATATTTTCGGTTAAATAAAAGCGACGTCTGCGCCATTGTCCCTTTTATACAAGTAGGTATATCGAATAAAATACAGTAATTATTTTATAAAATTATATAGAAATATTATAAAAATTATAATAGAAGACAGCTCAACTATTTCATTAGATATTCTTGGCGTTTTTGTTCCAATATATTCTCCAAATAAGCGCATTTCTCATGGAGATTCTTGTTATCTCTAGTTAATTCCGATAAAATTTCATCTTTACGGGCGACTGAAACGCGTACCCTGTAAAAGTTTTTTTGTTATTTCTCTCTATTTTAACTTTAAATTAGAATTTCGTAGACGGAGTTGTTTTGGTGTCTTCATAACAGGCATTCTTTTATCAATAAAAACTTCTTTGATTACGTCTACTTCTAAATAAGTTTGAGTTAATAAAACCGGGATAGTTAGGGGAGAATTGGGGGTTTCTAAATTGTTATTATAGCGTTTTGAATCAGGAGTTAAACATATTAAATTGAAACTAAAGAGGATTTATAAATATTCGAATTTATAATGGTATTCTCAAATTTTTAAGCGATTCGTTACTGTGACAACAGTGAAAATCGTTGGCATAGTAACGGATCAATAGGTTCCAGAATACGACTGGTAGTTTATAAACACACCTGGAATGGAGTTCTTGCATTTCTCTATCTCGATTTTGTTTCAAGAACATCAACTCTTTATTCAACAATTCTATTTCTTCTTTCATTTCGTTCCGTACGATATTTTTGTATTGTTGGCGTTCGTTTTGTAATTGTTCAATTAAATTGCGATTATCATCTAATTGTTTCTGTTGTTGTTTAATTTTATTATTTAAATCCAACATAATATCGTCATTATGGATAATTTGCTGTTTTAAATCATTATATTTCGTTTTATAATCATTTTCTAATTGTTCTAAATCATTAATTTCTTTCTCATATTTATCTTTTAAACGCTTAATACGATTCTCTGACGTTTGTTCAATTTGTTTACGTTGTTCATTCGATTCGTTCTCCAATCGTTCGATAACTTTATCAATCTCTAAATCGCGTTCTTTACGTAATTGTTGGCGTAATTCCGATTCGTATTGATTTAAATAAACTTGTTGTTGTTTTTTGTAATTATTTTTCCATTGTTCTAACTCAATATTCATCGATTCTTTAATTAAATTCATCTCATTATTGTGTCGACGCAAGGCACTTTGTAAACGTTCCTCATACTCGTTCTGGATCTGTTTGATGAATTTCTCACGTTCGTTGCTTGCATTATTTTCACGTTCTTCACACTCTCGAATCCGCTGTTGGTGTTCGTTTAATAACCGTTTACGTTGCTCCTGTAAACTCATCTGTTCATTTTCAATCAAATCATTCTGGCGTTTCTGCAAAATGTCCCGTTCGTTCTTCAAAATACGTTCGCGTTCTTCCAACATTTCAATACGTAAATTCTCTAATTGTTGTTGCATTTTACGGGCATGTTTCAATTCAATCTCTTCGATTTCTTTCTTGTGTAATGTTCGTAAATCGATCAATTCTTGTTGTTGTCGCCGTTCCATCTCTTTCAATTCCGGCTCAATACTTTTAACTGTTTGTTCTTTAATTTTCTGTTTACGATTATCAATCCAACGTTCCCGCCGGATTTTCTCATTAATTGTTTGGATATTTTTCAATTTTTCAATCTCCAATTGTTGTTTATGTTCCAATGATTTTAAATTTGATTGATAACGTTGTTCTAATGTTTTAATTTCTTTTATTAAATTCTCGCATTGGTCTTTTAATGATTTTTTATCGTTTATTAATTGATCGATGAATTTCTGATGGCGTTTTATTGTTGTTTCGTATTCATCTTTTTGTGTTTTCAATTTTATTCGAATTTCATTCGTTTGTTTACGATTTTGTTCAACAATCTGTTCACGCAAATTCGTCAATTCCGTTTGTAATAATTTTATCGATGATGATTTATCTTTTAAACGTAAACTTAAATCGATTATGAAACGAGCTAATTCGTCGTTTCTATAAAGAATTAAATCCTCAAATCTACAAAATCCACGATTAGATATTCAGTCGTATTCTCTAATTCTATGGAGATTCGTTACTATGACAATATTGAAGATTAACAGTTCGACAGAAGTTCTACCTCACTCCTGACAAATCTATCTCCAGCGTTGTCATAGTAACGAATCTCTAAAAATGAATTATTCATTGATATTCTCTAACTTTTTAGCGATTCGTTACCATAACAACACCGAAGACTCTTCTATTCTTATCTCTTTTCAATTCTACTTGTGATAGAATTGTGAATAAGTTAGAAGTTCTGTAAATATCGTTACCATAGTAACGAATCTCCAAAAGTTAGAGAGTACGACTCGTTGATTACTTAGGAATTGTATCCAGTTGAATTTTATCGAATTTCGGTAAATCGCATTTGATTTCCTCTAACGGTTTCGAACAATTCTTATCGACTTCATCGAGGAACGATAAAATTTGTCTAAAATCGTACATTATCAAGCTTTAGAATACCACCCAAATATCACCTACTTATAATTCGTTGATTGCGGAAGAATTGGTTGAATTTCTGTATTTTCATCTTGTTTACTCTCCTCGTTATTATCGTTATTATCAATTTCAGTGATGACAATTTTTGGTGTAATTTCTTTATCGATTATTTGTTGAATCGATTTCATATTCTTTTCTGTAATCAAAAATACAATAAGATCGAGTATGTTTCGAGATTTTTGCCAAAATTACGGGATTTTTCATGTTCAGCTTCCAGATCTTTCAAAATCGATGCAATATCGTCGTTACTTTCGCTAATTTCCGGGCCGATTTCTTTCAATTCTGTAATTTCAATACCGGTTTCTTTCTGTGGTTCAATATCGATTAAATCGTCGAAACTGTCCAAAAAATCCAAGTAATTCTGTTTTTTATCCGTTTGATTCGTTGATTCTAGTTGAGTTGAATCAGTAAATTTCACTCGATTCTTATTAGAATCGTTGGATTTTTTAGGTTTTGGCGATTTTTCGAAATATTTCTCAAACTTTCTATCCGTATCGTCTCTAAATAATCCATCGATATCGATTTTGGAGAGTTCTGGTAAATTTTCAGTTTCACCACAATCGATCCAATTTTGGATTTGTAGTTTTTGTTGATTACTCTCATTATCATCAGTACGTATCGAATTTAACGATAGATCATCGTTAGAATCGCTAGTTTTCCCATATTTTATCGTTAAATAATCGTGAATAGCATCGATTCCCGGATCGTTAACATGACCGTCTTCAATGAAATGAATCTTTTTCGTTTCTAGCGAATTTCCGGATTGTTTCCCACTATTACGCCAGGATTTTATCGGTTCGGATAGGAGTGTCTTTAATAGTTTTGATGATGTGAGACTTTCGAAATTGTTCAAGTTTGTTGTAAAATCCGCCGAAAACGGTCGGTCTTTCTTCATATCCTCCTCAACACTATCGTCATCCTAACAAGACAAATATTTATTAATTTTCAATTGTACCCCTAGAATTATTCGATTATTACTCCATTCAAAGCGAGTAATGGAACAGCCGATACTGGTCTATTATTGTAGTACTTCTTCATTAAATTACTAGTTTTTATTGTAGCAGTATTCGATTTATTTAAAGGCCTGACTTCTAAATTTATCTACAAGAAAGGCGTATTATATTTTTTTATTTCTAATTTATTATTAATAACCAACCTTATCACCTGTTAGACGTAAATTATTACTACTGGATTGTTGTTTTAGTTGTTTCTCAGACATAATTAACGTTGAAAATGTAGACGAAATGTGATTATATCTCCGTCAATGTCAACAATCACAACAAACCGTTGACATGGTGATTTGTTAGTTGAATTAATTAGGGTGGAAACCGTTGGATCTACCCCTAAGTTTATTGTTACAAGTCCGGATGCTACATAGAATTGTATGCCAATTGGCGGACGATAAGAGGATGGAATCGATAATTGTGAAATATTTCTCTATAATTTTTTTAAATTGATAATTATTGAAATCTGTTTCTGGTTCCGCAAGGTTTGGAAATTAATGAGAGGAGTAGAAATTTATTGAAACTTGTGTCCTTTAATTAGCAATTTAACAATCGATATCTCGTTTGTTTGATAATCTGTCGAATTAACTGAGACATCATTAAAAAGAGCCTTCCAAATAGTATCTAACAGCCTTTTTATTTTAAACAATTCCGTTAGAATTCTGAATTGCAGAGTATAATCTTGGAGACGTGTTTTTTTTATAACTTAACAAATATTATTGATTTTCCAATGATTTTCTTATATAGGAAATTTAACGAGCTTTTCAGATTTCTAAGAAATCCTCCAATAAGTTTGTTAGTTTTCCGGGGCAATTGATAAAACTTGAGGAGCTGCATTACTTTTTTAGTCAATGTTCAAAAAGTTCCAGTTTTCATAGTCGATTGCTTAGAAACTCTTCGGTAAGTTTTCCGGAAAATTAACGAAATTGTTACTCCAAATTTTTTGTGCTTATTAATTTATTTTTCTTCCGCTTCTATTTTTGTTGTTTCCGTTAAATTAAACTTTAAAAAGTCTGTTTCCTTTATGGTCGCTGACAACCGTTTCATATTGATTGAAATTCAGGCGAATTTAATTCAACTGAAAACTGGAATCTTGACATTTAATTACAATTGAGAGATTGTCTTCTTGAATCATCATTTTTCGGAGAATGTCATTGAATTGTTGAAACGAGTCGATTTTCGTGCTGAATTCTTCAATTTTAGTCAGCAATTTTCAGTTGAAATTTCGACACATTTTATTCCTATCGAATTTTTAAAATAAACAAATACGCGGACTGGCATTACAATTTCTCCAGACTCTACACGATTTCGATGCATTTTAGCAATGTTTTTCTCTCGATTAACAACAAACAAAGCTGTAAATTATCAACGAAATTGTTTTGTCGAAGATCGTTGATTTGATAGCACAACAAAATTCAGAGGTGATTAATCGAATCGGAGGCCAAAGACCTTTTTTAAACAAACCGTCAACACCAAGATTTGGATCCTGTTCGTTCAAGACTTTGTTAAATTTTGGAAATAACGCCCATTTATTTTTCTAATGAAACATCAACAGTTAAAAATGCATTAACCGAACTCATTAAATCGAAATTAACACACAGATTTATAACAATTACACCATAGAAAATTCCCAAAAATAATGACATCACATTCGTGTCTATATGGTAAGTTGAAGGCGGATCTAATATCGAATTTAAATAAAATATAAATCCTGTAATAGCCTTCTATTGTTATAAAATAAAACGTTGTCTTTATTTAGACAAGGTCTAACAATTTCTCAAAAACAACTATGGATATTTCGATTTGCATCTAAATATTTATTGTAAACAACTCGATGATTTTGCTCAGTATAGTTAGTGTCTTCTTACCGACAACATTGTTCAAATCAACTCATCGAAATGTTGTTCAAATCGGTAGTTACAATAGCATTATTCGCACTAATTACAGGTAAATATCGCTAATTATTTCGTTAATTGACTGTAAATAACGTTGGGAAAAACTCGTTTTTTTCAACGAAAGATGAGATCATTAACGGAAAAGTAAAGGCGACTCATTTTCAAATTTGTCATAATTTATGCAATTTTAGAATTTAAACTGATCTATTTTCGATGTTTATACTAGATATCAGTTGCCAAGATAACCTACCAGTGACCCAACAATGTCTTGGTTGCATTTGTGAGGCGATCTCTGCGTGCGATACAAAAAGCCAATGCGAAGGCGACGTTTGCGGCCCATTTCGTATAACTTGGGCATATTGGGCCGATTCCGGTAAACCAACAGTCAATAATGAATCACGCGATTCACAAACAGCTTATTCGAATTGTGCCCGTGACACCTACTGTTCGGCTATAGCCGTTCAAGGATATATGCAGAAATTCCAACAGGTATACCGCTAAAAACTCGTTTTCTCGAATCATTCGCGATTTTTACCAACAGGATTGCAACGGTGATGGTAAAATCGACTGTGACGACTTTGCAGCTGTACACAAATTCGGCGGTTATGGATGTAAAGGCGCCCAATTGACCGGTGTGTATGGACAACGATACTATCAATGCAAGACTTTAGTAGCTTGAGCTTTGTAGAAGACTAAAATTCTTTATATAATCGTATAATTAAGAATTACTCATATGCTGTGAAATCCGATAATTTTGTAATAGCCCCTACTCTTGGTCGGTTCAATAAATTAACTACAAGATCCTGTTGAGTTAACTTGCCATCCTTGAGAAAAAACTTGATGTAATCTAGTTTTGAATTATTACAAAATTTCATAAAATAACTCAAGGTAAACAAGGACCACCCTAATAAATCAATTTCATCTCTAAATAAGCAAAATAATTCACTAAAGGAAGACCGGATATGGTAATAACACCCACATTTAAATCGTAATTAATTTAGTTCGATATTTACAATCCAATTCAACCTAGAAGTACCTAATTCTTGTCGTTCGTCTGTAATTTCTGTTCAGCTTTACGAAATTCCTGATTATTAACAATATCCAATTCGTCCTGTTCGACTTGTTCAACGGCCACAATTTCAGGAATATAAAATTGTAGCATATTTTGTACACCATTCTTTAAAGTTACCATAGAACTCGGACAATTTGAACAACTACCTTGCATCTTTAATTTAACAATACCGTTATCATAACCGAGAAAAATGATATCACCACCATCCTCTTGTACAGTTGGTCGTATACGCGTATCCAACAATTCTTTAATCATCTGCACTATCTCACTATCATCTTCATTGATTTCTAGAAAATTAAAATAACAATCGATTAAAATAATTCGAATAGTATCATCAATAATGATTACGAGTATCTGGATTGATTTGTCCCTCTTTAACAACCGGGAGACCACTAGCGAAGAAATCCATAATTGTTGCGAAAATTTCCGGTTTTAATAATTTCCATTCGATTCGATCATCGTCGATTTTGGTAACTGTAATGAAATCACTACCGAAAAATACACTTTTAACGCCATCGATACGAAATAACAGCTTTGCCAATGGGGAGACGTTCGTTGTGTCTTTATTTGGGAAATCAATCGTATGGCCTGATTCTAAAATTTCAACGCCTGGTAGAAATTTTAAACTATTCGGATTTGGTGTTTCTTGTGTTTGAATAAACATCAATAACCGGTGTGTTGTTGATATTTTACATAATTGTTGGTTATTGATTAAATTGATAAAGTCGCCGGATATATTACATCTGAAAAATTTGTTAAAATATATTTATCGTGATGATAAGTAGAGAAATTACCGCCCAGTATTTAATGCGATTTGATTGAATTTTCTTGGAAGATTACAACAAATTAATCGTAGAGAATTACGCCACATCTTAAAAAAAAACAACAAATTTTAAGGTTAACCGTCATAAAATTAAGGTTATGTTGACATTAACTATACAGTGATGCCATCTACGAATTTAATACGCACAATTTTTAATATCTTTATAATTTTATTTGATATAATAACATTATCAATTTTATTAATTTCAAAATTAGTTGCAGAAAATTTCGATATTAACTTAAATAATATGCTATTTTTAAATAGCATCAAGTATACTGATGTAAGAAATATTTGGCAACAGTGGCAATATTTAGTGGAAGATTGAAATTTTTAGTTGGTAGCGCTTAATATTGCAATGCGACAATTTTATTCAATTTCTTTTTTTCTTGTAATAGTAATTATCAAGGCCTGCTAGATTT
>JACDRP010001242.1:0-11215 GCA_013841185.1 Hycleus phaleratus | reverse complement strand
GAATTCTATGAGTGATTTTGACGCTATATGTGAAATTTCATAACGATCGGGGAAATATTAGCAAAAGCCCGTAAACTACACATTTACCCTCTTATCTACAGGATTGATATCAGCAATATTCAGCCGGATATTAAATTATNCTGGCCTTCCAAGTTCGATTAGAAGATTTATCTACCCTTTTACGCACATTGATTGGTGCAAAATTACTAGCACGGCCCTAATGTGTAGGTGTTCCAGGTTGCACGGTTGCTCGGTTGCTTGGTGTGGAGACCCCTTAAATTAGACTCATAGACGACAATCAACACAAGTAGAAACACTTTTACAGCGGTATTCTCTACTTTTTCGCTACTGGTTACCATGGCAATGAAGATCAAGTTTCTTTTGAATACGTTTTATTCTCGTTTCTTTTCAATTATACATATGTTGGAAACGTAGAATAGAAGCTCCGTTCCAAGAGACTGTCGATCTGCAGCGTTGTTATAGTAACGAACCGCCAAAGTTATAGAATACATGGATTTTTAGGCACTATAGCAACTCTGTTCGAGTGATCCACATAGTCTAGGTTTTTTGACCTAAATTACGACCAGTTAGGGTAATTTACTAGAACCTCCTCGACTAATTTCCATAACGATCATGTGTTATTAATTTGGGTTGCTACAAGCTTTTTTGTTGCGGCCGTCCGTCTTAAAACGAGTCCGTCTACCGCCTCCAGTGGCAATTCCATTGAAATTAAACCGCCAATTTACATACATTTCCCTTATTTACTGTTTCTTTTTCCGTTGAATTATCGTAAAATTTCGATTTTTTTGTCGTTAAGAGACGGGAAATTTGAAAGTATACAAAAAAGAATTAAAATAATTTGCATATCGCTAATTCACTAAAAAAAAAACTCCGCACTACTTCAAATTGATTTAATTTCTATTTTAATGAGGTTTTACTTGTTTATTTAAATGGAGAAATTCGAATAAAAGAAATAAGACAAATTTCATTAAATATACATCAGAAAAACTTTAATCCCAGCCCCATAACCCCGTGCTTTGTTTTACTGTGTCGAAATTTTCACGGCGTATTCGGGTTACAGCATTCGCCTCACCTTTAGCAACCCTCCTCTTGCGCTCCTCTTTTTTATTACGACACATCAATTCTTTTTTGACCGATCTTTTAATTTGTTCCGGTGGTATTGTCGTGGCGGTCGAACGTACACTTTTCGTCTCCATTAAATCGCAGGAATCATCCGAAAATTGGTCATCACTTGGATTATTTTCTATATTTTCACGTTCTTGAATCGCACTATTGTCGAAACAATCTAATTTTAACCAATTTCGAATTCTATCACTAGAATTCTGGGTATTCTGCTTCGAATTTTCGGATTCTTTAATTTTTAACGTTTCGAAATTTTCCACTGCATCACAATATTCGTCGTCGTGTTCTGATTTGTCATTTTCGCCGCCATCCTCTTCATCAATTCCAAATTCAATATTTAAATCTTTCGCCATTTCTTTTGTGAATCCAGCACAACGTACTTCAGCATCTAATATATCGTTTCGTTCGATATCATCAAATTTCGGATATAATTCACTCTCATAACCGAAACGTTTTTTGAAGAAATGCTGGATACATTTTACATCACGATTGAAATACATTTCGGCATTTGGATGGTTTGTTGATAACATTTGTGGAAAATCGATAATTATCGGCTTCTCATTGGCGTCAATCATAATATTGAATTCATTAAAATCACCATGAATTACACCACTATTAGCGAATCGTACAATTAAATTCATTAATTCATCGTACAGGACTTCAACATTTTCTAAATCCATTACATGATTGCTGTAAATTAAATAATTATTCAAATACAAAAAACAAATTCTAATAAATGTTTAAATTACAGCAATTCGCCTGAAATCAGCTCCATAACTACACAATGTCGATTAAAATCAATAGGTTTCGGTACTGGAAATTCTCGATCATAGAGAGCTTTCATATATGCAAATTCTTTAGTTGCAGAAATTCTAGACAAATACAACCATGAAGCCGATTTTCTATGTTTATGATAATCGCGTTTATCTTTAACATTACGAAAACATGTACGACCCAATCTATAAATTAATACCATTAGTTAGGAATTAAAAATAATTGGGAATATTTTAACCTATGAAGTTTTAAACATAATTCGTTCTCTTCGGGATCAGCAACAATATAAATATTACTTTCTTTACCTACACCGATTTGATTACCAAAACTACCGATAATTTCACGCTTTGTTAATGAATGTAAAGCTAAGAAATCGTAGCCCATATTCGTTAATCGATAACCATCATCTAAAACATTGAAAATACAGAAATAGTTTTCCCTATAATAAGACGATTTACATTTTTTTCCACGTTCGTAACTCAACAGTTTATGTTTACATAATTCACGTAATCGTTTATGTACACCACCGGTCGGTAGATTTGCTAATAAAGCCAATAAACCGCTTGGTATCAATTCATGATTCTTCATGCCCATCTCCACCTTAAAAATCAACAATTAATAAAATAATTAATCGAATTAAAACAACGTACAGCTGTTAAGACGCGGAAGTCTTCCGGCGATAAATGCCTCAATATTGCAACATTTAATTTACCCATTTTTTAATAATTAATTCAATTACTTCATAATAAACACACGTGAAACTCCAATGACAGATTTGACGTAAATGTCAATTTGCAGGACTACCAATTGCTAGAAAATAGAACTAGACAATTTTCATATAAAGTTGCAACTACACGACGAATAAATCAGAGGAAAAATAATTTCTTATAAATATGGCAGTCAATATGAGTTGATACTAATTATTAATTTATAATCTTTAGTAAAACGTTGCTATTATTTATTTTTTGCTGATTTTACTGAAATAAATTCTATAAATTCTTGACTTAGTGTGTAACTGACTTTAGAGCGCTATTGACAATTTTAATCACAAACATCACGGTACTTTAACCACATCCAATACTGTTTATTGTGCCATGTTTGGAATATTTTTTTAAATTGGTTGTATTTAAATTTGAATATTTAATCGGTTTTAAGTATAAATGATGAAAATATAAATGATAAAATAAGTTTAAGTCGCAAGTTCAAGTAAATCTTCAGAAACTTTATCGGTAAGTGCGGCAACACTGGTGACATCTGCAATTAGGTTATGTAAAATTGTTTTTAAACAATTGAAAGAAAGAAAAATGTCAGCTAACGATGTAGAATTAAAAGATTTATTAATTCAAACATTAGAATTAAACGGAGGACTTGCCAAAATACGGGTAATTATTCACTTAATTATTAAAAAACGATTCATTGTTGTATTTTAGGCTCAATTACGAGCTTGCATTTTTAAAGTACTCAACGAAGATGAAACGGTAAGGGCTTTGATGTAATCTTAAACTATTCGCTAGAATTTGGACAATTTTAGACCAGCAAACAACCACAATTCGTTAACAACAAATTAAAGCCATATTTAGATGATCCGGATGGACGGTTGATGTTTTCAATTGTACGAAACCTTTTGAAATATTTCAATTTTGATTGTACTTTATCAGTATTCGAACAAGAAGCATGTTTAAATCAGTGTGAAAACGATGATGATGAACGACAGGAGATTTCAAAGAAATTACCAATAAGTTACCAGAACGATGATAAAGGACCGGTATTATTAGAATTAATAAAATTACTAAAACAAGAACATGATAATATTAGTAAAGATAAAACAATCAATGAGAGTATTAACAAGACGTACGAGATAAACAGCCCTATAATTCTAAATACAGAACATTTAGGGATTTTAAAAGAGGTCAAAGAGAATAGTGAACAGTCTAATGGAAATTGTCAGAACGGTAATTGTAAATTAAATTCGAATAAAGATCAGAATAGTTGTGATAGTAGTAGGAGTTATGAAGAAGATTTCACTGAGGAGGATATTCGGGATAATTCTACAGATGGGAAATCTACTAAAGAAACTTCAAACACGAAAAACGATGAGAATACATCCAATAATTGTGTTACAATTGCCGAAAATGGTGATAAATCTACTTAATTTATGCAATTAAAACTTCAACTGGCAACTTGTACTTAAGTTATACAATTTATTAAAATGATTAAAAATATACCAGTTTATATAAAAGGTACTGTATGAAACTTATGATATTGTACACCAACTAGAACTCTCCTGTTGAATTTGTTCTCCCGATATATCATAACTGCTTTCACCTTGAAGTATTTTATCGCTAAAGCTGATCGGTTCGTCAATTCCATTGATACTAATCACTTTATTTGGTACTAATAATCGAAAATATATCATAATTTTGCCTGTGGAAAATTTAATTGATAGTTACTTAGATATTTTGCTACAACAGTAACATCTGTCGATATATTCCGGTCAATATCAGCGATCATACGTTTTAGGAAATTGGCAATATTGGCCAAATTGACAGGATCTAGATTCCCGATTAAATTGTGATGTTCATTCCAATAGTACGGTATTACACCATTGTTTATATAGTTGGCGTATTTTTTCAACATCTGTTGGTGATAAATGTTAAAAAATTATTCGAAATTGCTCAAAGTATTCTTACAAACATAAATGTGTTACTCAGAGTGCCTTTCCAAATTGATTCATCGCCGTATTTTAGTTCTCTCAAGAAAATTGTTTTGATATGATAACTTGCAATATTGTGTTTGAAATTGTCTTTAATTTTCTAAAATTAATCAATTAAATTGATTCGTATTGAAATAATTTATACCTTCAAGAGTCTTATAGTCGGTTTCAGTGTTTTATAATCTTTTTGCAACAGTTCTCTCTCTTGTTCTTGGAACGATAAACGCCAATAATATGAAATGTTTTTATAAGATTTAGGGACGATAAAAAATGTGTGCTGTAAATAATAAAGAGATAAAGTTGGAAAAAACGGTCTAATTTAAGAGCGTACGAAAGTTTTGGATGGATTCGGCGTGTACTCGTTTTTCGATGGCCATTGACCATCGAAAAATTTAAAACACGTCACTAAATCCACATCAATATAAAAAGGTTCATCGTTTATTGTGCCTATAATCTTCAACATCAAAGCTGGACCGTTTTTGTAAACTTTCACCTGAAATTTCAGTTAATTACTAAGGTAAATGTTAAAATACAAACACCTACAAAAACTTCCTCATCTTGACCATTATTAGTAAAACTTATAACACTACCGTAGTTATCATCATAATCAAAATCGTTTAAAGCCAGATTGATAACACTCTCCATCCAGTTTAAGACTTTACCGGTTAAAAGATAATTCTCAGCGTCAAGTAAGCGTTCCAAACCCTTAAATTTATCCAAATATTCATTCTTCTCTTTGAATTTCTCCATGTTTTTTAATTGAATATAAACATATCCATGTTGATCGCTTGTTTCAATCACAGCACCAGCATCTTTTGGTAAATAGAGTAAACAATCCAAATCGTATTCATCGGGTTGTCCGATTTTCAAATCGTCGTAAAAACTACCACCGTAGTACTTTTCGCGGTACATATTAGCGAATAGTTTACTTCTAATTTTCATTTTGTCAATGATTTGATTAATGACTTGATTGAGAAGAATATTATTTCTTTGTACATCGGATTTGGGGAGTTTTATACACTGGCCATGGATGCGGGTTAACAGATTCTCCATGCGTGTATAATCAATCTTATTGGTATCCATTATTATCTGATAAATGAAAAGAATTTTCTACAATATTTCACGATAAAAACGCAATTCATAAGCGAGCATTTTCGAAAGATTGGCTAAATTTACTCAGTCAGCTTATTTGTAGAATAGAGCGGAATTTTTCACGCCTCGTATGTGCGAATTTGAAACTCGAAAAGCAAATTAAACTAATTTGATTGTAATCAATCGATCGTAATTCTAGTAATGCGTGATTGTTTTTTGTTTCAAACCAAAGATAAATCAAAGAAAATTAATTAAATTGACGAAAATTCTGAGCACCATGACAACGAATATTTGATCAAAGTCGTTCACTTATGGTGATTTTTATTGAAAAAACGACAATTTTCTCAAACAATTAAAAACCGACCGCACTAACAACTTTTATATTAAACAAAGAAAACAAAGAAACAACAGTACCGATAAAAACGAGTCGATGGAAATTAGTTGAACGTGTGCACATATACACGCAAAAAAATGTAGGAAAGTTTCCCTTAGAATCGATAAATGAATGAATGTTGGGGCGGGCGACTGTAACGAAAAGCATGTGAAATTCACGTTTCAGTTAAAGTTTCGCGAGCACCGGGTGAACAACCCCACTAATAAAACTTGTCGTTTACAACACAAAACAAATGGCTAATATACGGAAATTATCAGCATTTCGGCAATTATCGTTGAATTGTGAAAGTCCAAAAGAGAAACGGAAAATTTTGAAGAAACAACTCAGTGAAGATCTAAGCGAAGTGAACGAATTCCTCGAGAAACGTTCGAATTTCAAACAATTCGACAATAAGGGTAACACAATAAAAAATCGACCGATTAAAATCGCCTGGGATAACGAGTCGTTGTTGAAAGACGAGGAGCCGGTGATTGTTAAGAAATGTAAAGAAATCAAACGACCAGTTACATCGAAACTAACAAAACAAGCATCAATCGACAAAGATTCGATCTTGTATTCGAAACAGAATTTAGCGAAACGTTTACGGCAAGTTTTCGAAACTCCCGAAGAACGCAAATTGAATTTAAATATTTTCCTAACGCAAAACTACCAAGAAAACGCGAATGAAGTATTCAATGAAATTGAGAGCACAACAAATGACTCTACAACACCCAAAATTAGACCGCCTCTTTTAACAACAACAAACAATAATGTGAATTTATTCCAAATTAGAAGAAATAAACACGAAATGACGGCATTCTCGCCAAGAACGTCACCACAACCACCGATAAAAGAGACTGAATTATCGACGAATAACGATCCGAAACCTATTGATAATGTGATAATTCGTCCGAATACAGCGGCTATGAAACGTGAACGATTCCAGAAACGTACAAATTCAGCATTTCATTCTGTAATTAAAGAGGAAATTACAATTAAACCGCCGTTGGTACGGGCAGTATCAGCGCCGATATCAGCAGATAAATCGAAATCGAAATTTATCGCAAGTAAGCGGAAAATTAAGACGAATCGCAAGAAGAAAATCAAAGACGGATCCGATGAGGAAATCAACAATAATACTGTTCAACATAATAACAACAATAATGGTAATAAAGATGGAATTTTGGAGAATTTGGGCAATGATGTGGTGACGATGGTGTCTTTAGTGAGTCCTTCAGCCAGTGATTGTGAAGATTCATCGGCAATCCTGCCAATCGATAAGGCGCAAAAATTGAAAAAAGACGATTGGAAAACGAACAAGAATCTAACATTGAGAAAAACAATCAAATCAGGTGATTTCGATTAGAATTGCCTTCTTTAATCAAGATAGAAACGGGTGTTGGCGTGCTAATAATATTGCACTTCTCCCAGTTTTACCCGCCTATTATACCTAAAGTTGATGATAATTAACAAGCATTGAAAGTTTGAAAAACTTTATTATTGAATTGTATTTTGTTGGTTGTGAAATTGTTCCAGTTTTTCCAACTAATTTTATCACGAAAATTTCCAAGTTTCCACGAAAATTAAGTTGAATTGTTTGAATGATTGACACCTTTCAAGTGCTATAACCTTCACCATTTTTAATTATTATTATACGAATATCGATAGACTGGCGGTTTTTTATTCTCCGAACGATTTCCATTATAGAATAACCAATCGCGATTGCACGAAATCGTTCTTTTAAATTGATGATTTATGATTATAGGCAGGAAAAAATCCTCAACCCTTTTTTCTTGTATACATATAAACAATTGATTTTGTTATAATTTCAGTCTCATTCCAACAATCAACTATACATGCCATACGAAGCTTTTCAGCAAGTTTTCCGGCTCGACGTAACAACAACTCAATGGTGGTGGCTAATTTATCAACAAATAATCGATTAAAAGGGCCAAATTTGCAAGAGAAACGAACCACAACTCATAATACGATGATGATTGATGATGATAAAGAACAGAATGATCAGAATAGTCCGAAACGGAAACTTTTAAAGGATACTCAAGGCGAGAATTGCATGTAAGTTGGAAATTTCCTTTATTATAATCGAGAAGTTTTCCAATTTATCTCTGCTCTTTGTTTTCTTTCTTATATTGTTATTTTTTCTGTCTGTCATTCCAAAATCCAACATTTGATTGTTTTATAAAATCGGTACCAGTCGACATAATGACGATGTAAAGTTATTGAAAATTTCCGATTGACTTTTTACTGGCCATTAATAAAATCAATCAATTCTACTGTATAAAATTTCAATTCAATCATCTATCTCTTTCCATTTATATAGGTCAGGGTTTAGGAGGAGCGTAATTGTATTGTAAACTTACTTCGATTTAAGTTCTGTGCGAAATTTCGATTGTACAACTAGATTATGGGGATGGGAAGGGGTTAAAACATCGATCCAAACAGCGGTCTCAAATGAGGAAAAAATGGTAAAAAACCGACTGTCAGATGACAAATGGAGAGACATTATTTCGATAAAATCACCAAAGTTTGCAAGTTTCAGGGGTGTATAATTTTATAAATGAATAATAAGAATTTTATTATAATCAACGAAGGACATCGCTTAATTGGTAACAATAAATTCAAAACTGTTGTACAAATGAGCGTTGTGAGACAACAAAATCCTTTATTTTGCTCTATTTAAAAAATAGCACTACACTCTAGTTGATCATCGAAGTTTGTTCTACGATTTTAAAGTTCTTGGATAAAAAATTTCGCCCTGTATTTAAGCCCTTTTGGTGTATTTGATTCTAATGAAAATGTATGAAAAATTTAGCACCTTTAGTCCAAAATTTGGAAATTTTTGTGAAAAATCTGTTTTGAAAATATTCAAGCAATGGTCATAATCAAAATTTGTTTTGATAATATTTTAAAATGTTAATCAAAAAATTTTGTTTGATTTTCAGAAATATAGCAGCACTTTAGCTTGTCATAATCAAAATTTGAAAAAAATCCACCAATTTTACCTCATTTTTACCATTTTATTTTATTCTAATACAAAATTTTGAAATAATTTAATACCTTCAGTCCACAAATTGAGATTCTAGAGAAATTGTTGTTTTATAATTGAATTTTTAATAAAAGTAACACTTAACACAAAACTGCAATATTTAAAAAAATCTGCTTCTATTTTAAAATTTCAATGGAAAATTTTGAAAAAATTGCACTTTTGCCTTACCCAAAAGAATTTTATTGACTATTTTATTTGCTTCTAATGCAAAATTTAAAAAAAAAAGGCAAAATTTCAACATCTGTGTGATAAACTTTGCTCCATTTCAATCGATAAAGTTCAACGAAAATTTGAAGATTTTTATAAGAGAACTATTTAGTTGGAAAATTATATTTTAATAATTCATTTTTAATTGATTCAATATGCCAATACGTGCCTGCAAACGAAACGAGTGCCACAATTTTGCCTTAGCGAAATTGCGCCCTATAATTCAAACTCAAAGGGATGAAATTTGATTAAAAAACTGAAGAATTTAGTTTAAAAATTCCAGTTAAATTAAAAAAAAACAAGATAATTCTTTAATGAAATTTGTTAAAAATTATAATTTTAAGTTTAAAATTCGAAAATCCAAAATTTCAAATATTAAATAGATTTTTTATAAAATTCATTGGCAAAAATTCCCTAAATCCAGACTATTTAGAAATGGATTTTTGAACAAATTAGCCCATTTTGCACAGCTTTAAAATTGAGCATAGCAATGATTTTGCCCTCAATCATCCCTTAGCTAGCCTAGTAACGGCCCTGGTGTACCTTTTTTAAGGCACAAGTCCCTTTTGTACCTTGTTGTACACCTAATTCTAGTAATGAAGACATATTATTATTTATGATCGGCAAGGAGAAAAATCCGATGTACTTTCGAGTATTACCTAGAGATATCACGACGATACGTTTCCTATCTGATATCACGAAATTATCGGAGGTAGGAGTAAGAGGATTTTTTCTTGTCTTGTTTATAATTTATTAGACTTAAAACTTCTACTATCAATAGAATACGAAATTCAATCAATTCCAACGGAATTATGTCTATTATAAATTAGAATTACCATATAAATATGTGTATTTGAGGAATTCGCGTGTAAATTTTATGCGAATTGCCAACATACCGAAAACTTATTATTATCTTTTATCATTTTGCAGTAACAATGATAATAACAATGACAATAATCAGAAATTTAACGATAAAACTATCACCGTAAATATTACAAATAAAACGACGAAACAACAAATTAACAACGAAAATGATATTGAAGAGGAACTTGAAGGAACGTCGAAAATTAACTGTAGTGATAAAAATGATACGAATCAAGAGCGAAATGATACGATTGCCGATAGTGGTGGGAAAAAAATCAAATTCGGCTCGGTGAAAGAAAAAGAATGTTGGGAGATGTTTCACAAAATGACTGATAAAGGCATTAAAGTATCATATGATGCTATTTTGAGAGGCATGTTGACACCAACAGAATACCGTTTACGAAACAAAGAAATTGTTGAAAATTAAATGAAGAAATAAAAAGCCGATTTTAGATTGAACGAGTCCAACAGCCACGTCAGTAATACAATGCCTTATAGAAATAAAAATAGCAATAAAACTGTTAACGCACAATTAGTGGTTAATATTATACAAAATAGTTGATAAGAAATTGTATATTTTCTAGTTGGAAACAAGAAATAAATTAATCGAATAAAAATAATTGTATTTATTTATACTTACAGTAAATCCCCTAACGGCGGTTTAAGCAATTCAGTCAATAATCGCACGGTTATTTAACTAATGGACGACAGTTTATCGGTTCAATGTTGCCAATGTGTGGTATTTCCCCGAAATTTCAAGTATTTCATATTAACGAAAATTAATTATCAAGATTCAATTATTCTTGATCAATAATAAATTTGACAACCCTGAAGATAAGTTATTTAATTAACTCTAATCATTTCGTCATAAAATTGATAATAGATCGAATTATTTAATAAATAAAATTAATTAAACAGAAATTTGAAATATCGATTAGCCATCGTTTAATCAAATTTATGAAAACTGCTTGTTTAAGGGCTT
>JACDRP010001241.1:0-10877 GCA_013841185.1 Hycleus phaleratus | reverse complement strand
ATACAAATGTTTCGAAACATGAACATCAACAGCCGATAATGGATCATCTAATAGATAAATATCAGCATCACGATAAACGGCTCGAGCTAAATTGATACGAGCTTTTTGTCCGCCACTCAATGAAGCACCACGATCACCAACAACAGTTAAATCACCTTCAGTGAATTGTTTAAAGTCTTGTTCTAATGCACAAGCATGAACAACTTCATTATAACGTTTCTTATGGTATTCTTGTCCAAATAGAATATTCTGTCGGACACTAGCTGCAAAAATCCATGGTTCTTGTGACGCATACGATACGGTACCATTAACACTAATTGTTCCTTCCGATACAACTAATTCACCTAATACTGTTTGTAAAAGCGAACTTTTACCACTACCAACTGGCCCAATTATACCCAATAATTGTCTTGGTGGTACCGATATAGTTATATTATTTAAATTATTCTCTTTACTATGAATATCCCATTTAGCTGAAACATTGTCTAATGAAACTGGCAATTTATCACCTTGCGATTTATGTTGGATTTCAATAAATTCTTCGTTAACCATGAAACTTTGTAAACGACTAATTGCTACTAATGCTTCAGCACATTCAGATACACCACGTACAAACATACTAGACATAGATTGTGATAAATTATTAAAGAATGACATAAAAACGAACACCTAAAATGAATTCTATTAGACTCGAAATCATCAATTGAAAATAATTCGTTTACTTTTGAAGCGGTGATTGGTTCACCAGTTAAGGCCATTGTAAGTAATACACAAAATAAGGCGGCTCTTGTTGTAAATAGATTGAATGTCATATAAAGGCCACGTACATAAGCTGCTTTTATAACAATTTTCAATTCAGCTTTACGTGCAAAATGTATAATTTTTGTAAATGGTATTTCCCATGCGTACATTTTAATAACTTGTATCCCACTAATTACTTCATCCATAAGACGGACACGTTCATCGGTTCTTGATGCCATTTGTTTACGATAAATTGCCGCTAATTTACCAGTAAAACCTACAAATAAATTAATAATCAATCGTATTCTATAGAATAATAGAAATTGTATATACTTTGAATTGGTACAACGAAGACCATGGGTAAAATACCGATAACACCAGGCCAACCAGCTTCAGCATATAGAAAATAAGTAATTATAACGGCCGATAGTGGAGCTATCCACATGTAATGTATTAATATCGATACAAGATCGAAACGGCTAACATCATTCGATATTAAATTAACGATTTTACCAGAGGCAGTATCAGCTAAAGCAGCTTTACTTAAACGTAACGACTAGAATCACAATAACAATTAATAAATCAATCAATAATTAATTAATTAATTAATTAATGTAAATTATACTTTTCTATAAACGAGGGCACAACACGCCGCCCTAAGTTTCATGCCATAATGGAAACAACCCATGATATATTGATTATATATTAATACAGTAAGTGCATTCAATATAACAACAGCACCAGCATACCAGAGTGCATCAGTCTTATCAGTTGTACTATCAGGCCGAAAATATTCCAATAATTTACCTAACATTAATGGTTGGGTAACACGTATCAAAATCTCTTGTACAAATAATAGAGCACCTAAAAATAAGTACTCTGGCCAAAATGTTTTTATTAATACTTTTAATAGACTCGGTTTCTTTTTTGTCCCTTTTATCGACTCCACATGACTAATCCATTTTCTATTTAAAATAATTATTATCAATTCAAAAATTTAACAATATAAATAATTAATAATAGTTTTACCTTTCGAGACGATCACCTAATGACATACTTCTATCACTTTTAATTGGGCTGTATAGATCTATAACATCTAGGGTTTTCCGAAAACCCTTCGCAAACATTCGAAATGTATACCTAAAATTGAAAATAACACACAAATTAATTGCGAATTAAAAATAACTTGTAAATCCAGTCCATTCTTGCATAATTTCCATCGGTTTATTTTTAGAATTTCTATAAAATAGCACAATAAAACTGGCGTCAGAATTTTTGAATTTATTTTCGTTATTTACATGTTAAGAATTGAAGAAAGATTAAGGAATTTATTGACGGCCTTGATGATAGTGCACGTAATCCAACGATGACCTAATTTTTATTATTTATTTAAACAATAAAAACTTCTATTAAATCAGCTATTTCGTAATTTTTATAATTCATTATTTTATAAAGATAATAAATACTAGTGATAGTGTAAAATTATATCACAATTAAAAAAAAAAAAGAAAGAAGATAGTTATTTTATCGTAAAAAATCGCATTTTACTCGATTGAATCGCACCAAAACATAAACAGTATTTTTAAATTACAGAAATCCCAAATTGCAAAAATCGAGAATTATAAACATTGTAGACATTGTAATTAAATAGAGAAATAAACGATAACATTTGAAGTGTATCGACTTTTTTCTTTGTTGTAATTCATCGATAAAATCGTTCGGTTCGATAATGAAAGGAAAATGATAGCGGACAATTTACCAACAACCACTCATCCTGAAAAAATTCCCATTATTGATATCAAAGACAAATAGTGACGTTTCATTTTGTGATATTTTTACGATTAATTCACATTGTTGTTGTAACGGTCTAATAATCAAATTATGATTCATTTAATTCAATGTCAATGTCAAAATAATAAGTAAAGTACGGTCTAATTTCCACATTTTTATCACTATTGTTTCGTAGTTTAACAATTAGAATAAATTGATTTAGAAATTGTTGAAGATGCATTTTAATCATTCGTTTATTAAACAGTGACTCATTATTTGTTGCATCAAAATATTAGCAGTAATTACATTTTTGTTATTGTTGTAGTATAAACATAGTGTAATGTCAACGAACCGATGGATAAAGTACAAATTTACGCTTTTTAAACAACTAATTCGTGCAGAACGCACTTTTTTTTTGTGTTGAATTTCCCCTACGAAAGTGATTGTAAACATTTTAAACTTAAATTAGTAAAAACAAGCAAATTTACAGGTGTCAATTCTTTAAAATTGACGGGTTTTACGCGAACAAACGTCACAATTGTTGGAGAATTGCAATTAGCACACCTTCTGTATGACGTTTTTACTTTCATATTAAATCTATTTTTACGTTACGGGTTTTACGTATAGACGAGGATTCCCTACTATTTATACCGTTGATATTTCTTGTAAAAATTGATTATCGATATTTGCTAAACTATTACAGAATCAACAATTAGATGATTTATGAGAAATTTTCGTTAAGGAAGAAGATTGAGGCCATTTTCAAACCCAGAAATTTCGTGTATTTTCCGACCGATTTGGATGATCTAACCGGCATTTGAAAAAGCATTTCAAGTAGAGTGTCGTGGATTATCGGGTTTTTGGTAATTTGAGCGTAGTCTAGAGTTACAACAGATTATATTTTCGTTCATAACTTTGCCAAAATTGCTTATTTTTCAATGAATTTCACACGACAAACCCAAGATGTGGTCTCAATCATAAAAGAAAAGATTTGATAACATTACAAACAAGTAAGGTGATCGCTTTAGACCTATGATAAAGTAGTCTATAATTAGGATGAGGCCCTTTATCTGGTAGTAGTTGAAGTTAGCCACTCGCTAACAGCAATTTGTTTTTCATAAATTTCCCGAAAAACTAACAAATCGCTTAATTGGATGTGATGTGAAATTCATTGAAAAATAAGCAATTTTGGCAAAGTTATGAACGAAAATATAAAGAAACATGCTTCGGATTTTTCTTTTGTAACTCTAGACTATGTTCAAATTGCCAAAAAACCGAGAATCCACAACACTCTACTTGAGATGCTCTTTCAAATGCCTTTTAGATCGTTAAAATCCGTTGGAAAATACACGAAATTTCTGGGTTTGAAAATGATCTCAAATCGTAAACTGGCTGATTTTCCCCGTTAAATTTAATTTAGTAAAATTTGTCCACAATTCAATCAATCAATTGAAGTTTATCCTTTGTACAGTTTTGTGAACTTGACATGCTTTCGAGTACAATAAAACTAATCGAAGTTCAAAATTGAAGTAAACAAATCCATATTCGGTTTATTCATTGTTTGCAATATTTAAAAACGTTTGGATAATATATATATATATATATATATATATATTTGATCTATAAAGACTCCTGAAAACGTTCAAAATTTCTCGGTATTGGGAGGTTAATTTCTACCTGAAAGCCTAGGTAAAAACATCTGCTGTCAAGGTTCATAACATCATCGAAATTTGGGGATTTATTGGATTTCCATGTCGTTTATTTGGGAAAAACAATTCGTAATTTATTAGAAAAGCACAATAGGAAATGTTGTCATCAATAGACATGAAATATGATCTTGGAAAAAGTTGGATAGTTTCCCAAATGACCTACAATCAAACGTGTGGGTGGATGTTTATCCCGATTTCGGAAAATACTAAATTTTTACAACAACAAAATCGATTTTTATCAAAAAGACTAACACGATACAAATTAGGAACGTTCACATTGGAACGTTTAAATGAAACAAGATTGTTGCGTCACTTTATCATTGACTCAATTATTATTTAATTCTTTAACAACACAATTGCATTCTTTTTCAATTGAATTGTTTTATGTCTGGGATGCGTTTAGATCAATAAATTCAACCGTTATTCTATTCGAAATTACAAAAAAAAAAAAAAATATGTTAATTAAAGAGAAATTCTAGAAAATCTCTAAAATCAGTTGAATATTTATCAATTTTAATTGTAAAACTTAAAGTCAATGATAGTCGTTTTATCAGTTTGCGACTGATAAAAATCAATAAAACCCTTATCCATTACGATTTATCCGTCACTATATTAGCAAATGAGGAATTAAACGATTAAAATCATTGAATTAACAATTAATCATCAGTTTATACGAAAAAAAAATGATTTCTATAATTTATCCAAACCAAATCTATTTAATAAACAAAAAAGGCTCAATTATTCCGTTTAAAAAAACGTGCTTATACCAATAATAACCGGTATCAATTATAATAACGAATATTTCAAGGCTTTCAACACAACAGTTCAATTAAACAATTCATTGTAGATTTTCTCTAAAAACAAAAGGAAAAATCCATGCAGTTCTCCCGGGAATTAAATTGCAATTCCATCGAATCGAAATAAAATGACTCAACTGTGGGTATTTCCACGATTTTAGCGAAAAAAAAAAATCGATACTTACGTGAAAAATAACAACGACAATGGATTGGCATTTTCACGGGGATTCGGTTTCAGATTCTCCTTTGTTGAATCCATGATTCCGACTGAATTTTAACAATAAACTCCTATCAAAAATATGGTAATCTGAAAAATATACAAAATGGATGTTAAAATATTTGTACTATTGTAAATTTGAAACCAAATCATTTATTAAACCGGTTCATTTCAACATGAAATTTTTGATAAAATACGATAAATTTGATAAAAACACGTATTTGTATAGGAGTGAATGAAAATTTCTATGGACCTTGAAAATTAGAAAAAACTAAAACCACAGAATTACAAATGTGTAAAAATTATTGAAAATCAAGACATAAATCTATGGAAATTTATTAAACTATTACAGAAAAGAATTTATCGTCGATTTTATTGTAAAAAAATGTACTTGTTATAGTGATAAATTACGAAAAAATCCTCTGATAAGATCGTGTGTCGGTTTAATGATATTAACACTAGTGATCAAAACAATTTTTTGTCAATAATTTATGGTGATTTCAACCATTAAATCACACGAATCGGTGATACTTGGTGAAAATATCACTTTTCGATCTGATGAAAATTCAAGTGGGGCACGTGGTTTACTACAACAAACCAAGGCCATTATAAAATCCACACAATTAGCAACAATAATTTCGATTCGATATTCGTTTCTGGATAACGAGAAACTAAAATATCCCCCCAAAAAATTGCGATTATGCAACGATTTCCGGTTCGAAAATTGTCTACACACGTAAATTTGGCTCAATATTCGTGTTATTAATTCGGAAATATCGCCAATTGTTTGAAATGAATCAAAAATCGATAAAATCCGGTCTAAAAATATAAACAAAATGGAGAAAAGTGAGGTTAAGATAATTGTGGAAATTAATCGAATTACCATGAAATTAAATGTTTCTCAATTGTTCAACTATTGAATTTTTAATCATCCGAAACACTAAACTCGACTGTAATTCAACGTTGAATAAATGCAAGTTGCTTCGTGTACACACAAAACTACAACTGCACTTGTATACGGGGCGGTATAGAAAATAAAAATAATTCGGTGACGTACGATGGAATTAAGACAGACCCAAGACTTGTGTGTATTGCTACGCGAACACGTACGGTTGGAATGGACGATTTTAAAGGCCAAGCGTGAATTTAAACGTATTCCTCCCCATTTACTACTATTATTATTGTTATCGTCATTTGTAAAAATCTCAATTTCTGTTGGATTTTTAGTACATCAATTTTCGGCTATTCTCTTCAATTTGTTATTATTTATAAAATTTTATGACTCATTAATGATGCAGTTCGCCTCAAGGACCAGAGGACGAATTTCGATCGGCGTCAAGGTTAACGCTTTTTTCTCACACGCAATTCCACAAATCATTATCAATATTTCGAAATATCAACAACACAACAATGTAGTAAAATACACACAGTTAAAATAGTAAACGGTATTTTTTTTTTAAATGAATAATAGCAGTTTTTTTTTTCAATGTATTATCGGGTACTATTACATAATAATCTCGTTTATTTACCACAATTTTGGTATAATTTTGTTTATTTTTATTTATTGGTTGTTGTTAAAAAAAATACTCTTGTTAGAGTTGTGGAAAATTAACCTGTTGTTGGATAACCTAAATTTTGACGTCATTGTTCAAACAATTGCTACACAATCGTGACAAGTGCCTACTTATCTTACAATTGTTAAAACAAAAAATTACTCTAATTATTCCCAATTAATTATTCAAATAATTTTCCAATCTTTTAGTATTTCAATACATTTTCTCATCTTGATTTTTATCAATTTATTTTTCTTTGATTTGTACAATTAGATTGTTGTGGGATTTACCTGAATTTTGTAATTTGACAATTGTGACATATTTCGGTGCTATATTCGTACGAAATTTATGTACATTGGATAGCCAATAAGATGACGATATCAATTATTCGGTTATACGTTCTCTTTGTCTATCTTATTGTATTAGATGGAGATAATGAATTCGGTTGTAATCAGGCCCGTAATAGTGGTATTTATAGGCCTAATTGTTGATTAAATTTCTATATTTTAATGTAGGAAATTGCCGTTTCAAAATGATAAACACGCAAATTTTACTGTATAATCTAATCTATAGTTATAGTTTTCTATCTATTCGTTATATGCACTTTAATTACAGGTGGAATTGTGGTTTTTTACTTTTAATCTTCAGTAGTAAATGAATAATGATAAATTTAAATCGGAATTATAGAATTTCCTTTCATGTATGTACCTAGATGGATGGTAGTGGATGGGTCTTGGCCTTATAAAGACTGGAATTCTATCGATATGAAAATTTATTAAAATCGATGTTAAAATGTAATAATAAACTAAAATACTGGCAAGTTGTCCTATAAACTAAACAATTATTGAATAAATTGTAATAATAATTAATAAAATGTAGTCTTTCACAAATTTTGTTCGATTTATTCTTGAAAGTCCAACAGGAATCAACCCGACCACAATCAATGATTCTTTTACTAGTAAACACGAATGAATCATCAAGTGACGTATCGCCTGTAACACGTCATCAACTCGTTATGATGAAATCATAACGAAGTTTTGGGGAATTCTCGAATGTTTCAATTGCAATTTTAGCAGATGATTATGTTTATATTCTCTTATTGCCAATCAATTTTGAAACTATCCTCGACTAGAATAATTAATATATATATATATATATATATATCCTGTGATACAAGACTACAAATTTATAAATAAATCCTTATCTATAGAGTCTTGACAAAAAATACAATTCAATATTTACATTGTCCGTATACTAAATACATAAATTATCTTATCAGCGTAATTATTACCGAAAATAATAAGCCCGGTGATTGTTATGAAATGAAACCAAATTGTGAAAATCGATTATTTCTCTAGTCCACTACAATCAGTAGCTAGATTTAACGGTTTATCGTCCGGATTTACTTTATTACAATCGATATCATCCGTTTTATTAAAACTTAAATCTAACATTGAACAATCACTTTTCGATATTTTCGCCGGTTTCTCGCCACTATCTAAATTCTTACACAAATTCAAACTATAATCGTTGGCCATTTTCGACAGATCCGGAATTGAATAGTCTTGTTTTGTTTGATTTAAATCGGGCGATAAGAAATCGAGTTTATTTTTAAAATTTAATAAATCCGTTGTTGGAAAATCTTGTTGTTTCAATTTATTTGTATCAATCGGTATTTTAATCGGTGTATGTTTGTCGGTTTTCTTCAATATTGGACTAGTCTGCGATAACGGTTTTAATAATTCTTGCATTTTAAATAGATTCGTCGATAGAAACATGTTATTAGCGGCTAATGTTGAATGCGCCATTGGATCTGGTAAGCCTAATAAACTACTGGCACTTGGAAATTTGCCACTATTAAACAATAAATTCGAAATGTCCGATGGCAATAGAAGATTTGTATTCAAATTGGGCAATAATGGTGATGATGTTGTTGCCGTTGTTGTTGTATCAACATTTGTTATCGTCGATATTGATTTACTTATAGTCGGTATTGATAATAGACCATCATCATCATTAATCGGAAAACCGAGTAATTCGCGTATATATCGCCAGATTATTGTTTCATTATCATCACGTGGAAATTTCGCTATTAATGAACTTTTTAATTTATCAATATATAATGTATTGCCGATATAACGTTCATTAAAATTGACAAAATCGGTTTCTTTACGATAATAATCAACGCATTTCTTCATTTCATCTTTTAAAGTTGTTGTTAATAATGCATCTTGTAAAACGCTATATGACAACAACATGGGCCGGCCGTACTCATTTGGTTTCGCTTCCGGTGGCGGTATAACCCAATAGGCGATAATACTCGATTCTAATGGACTAGTATCGATAGTATAAGGTGCTAAAATGATTACATTTTAAATGCAATTCAAACAATTAAAAATCTAAATTACAAATAATTATTCCAATACAAGGTGTATAATTATTATCAGTAGTGCCTTTCATGCGTATCTGATAATCTAATTGAGCATCAATATCTCGTAATGTTGGCGCTGCTGCTGTATAGGGATGTGAATGATACCAACCGACTAGAATCAATTTCTCCTTATCCAAAGTTTTGGCAATTTCCAATTCGATTTGTGTTGCATTCTCACGATCCGATTTTGTACAACGACAAGGATAGGCGCGTGTTATCTGTAAATCTAATTTATTTCATCATCATCAATTTCTCATCAAAGAATCGTTAAACATTACTGTGCGTATTAACATCCCATTGTCCGGCTAAATAACCGGAAACTTCAGTTTTGGTTAAATGACAATGGAAATCCATTAATAATGCAGCATTCGTTGATAACGATACAAGAAACGGTTGGATTTTGCCCAAGTTTGAAAACGGTACACATTCAATTAATGTATTGGCGTCACTATAATCAATTTCAATTGGAGTTGGATTTTATTTAACCAGAAACTTACTGAGTTACAGTCCTATTCGCTACAGTATTATGTCCAACAACTATCCTATGATGGGGTACTGGTTGTGGTCTAGTCTTTTGGGTAATCTTCTCCATCTCGGAATTGGCTTCAACTATTGCAACAATTTGAATTTAATTGATTTGTAAATGTTCGGTATTACCTAGCTTCTCTTGATTTTGTTGTTGTTTTCGTTTCTTGTACCAAATATTTTTATAAGCGTCCAATTTTCGACCTTTATATCGCACCGAAGCCCATCCACAACCCGATTTCTTATCAGGATTTATAAATCGTTTACATGCAATTGCCCATGCACTAGGCGATGCAAATACAGCATCAGTTTCTTGACTGCGAATTTTACCGTCCTCTAACAAATCACCAACGAATTTTTGCCCCTTTAAAAACAACAATTAATGAAGATGAATTTTTATAATGGAAATTACCAAATATTCAATTGTCATTGTTCCATTGCCGGGTTGTAATACATCACCAGTTAGAAGCATTTGTAATGTTACAGTACGTGGTAATGAAGTATTACTTGGTGTTGGTTTGCCCGACCGTTGTCCACAATTTCCATCAACGTCCTATTGAAGAAGAAAATAAATTACATTGTAATCCAATTGGTGATTAATTTTGTATCGTGTTAATTTCTAATTAAATTACACACAAGGGATCATGCAATTGTTGGATTTACATTTAAATCCGGAAATCAAATCAAGGCATACATTTGGCGTACAATTTAAGCAACCACAACAACAAGTGCGTCTTTTTTAATAATACACTACAATAAATACAACAACAATTGCAACAAGAGAGAATTGTGAAAAATACGACAACCTCATCAATAAAATCGCCCTCTTCTCCATCCTCATCTTGATCATTGTTGTCATCATCATCATTTATGTTGCTTGTATTGGTATTGACATTACAAGTATGCCCCAACAAGGCTGCTTCAAGTTGTGACTGCATCTTGGGGAAAAAAAGTTGATCAAAATATGCGAAGAACAAACGACCAATTTTATAGAGAATAAACAATAAATAAACAACAATAACAAATTGTAGAGAATTGCTATAATGAGAATCAACACAAATACAACCTTAATCTTAAATTGATTAATCAAAATCGGTAAATGTGTAGTTTACGGGCTTTTGCCAATATTTACCC
>JACDRP010001240.1:0-11228 GCA_013841185.1 Hycleus phaleratus | reverse complement strand
GATATTTTCACGAACTTCTGCAAATTTTTTCCGTAATTCACCATCGGGAACTTTGTTGCGGTTTGCTCCTGTGCATTCCAAGCCTTAGAAAAAATGCAGTAGATCGAAGAACTGTTGAATGTTGATAAATTACGAATAATATAGGGCATTCCGGATAAAATTGATCTTGAGATAAGACCTTCTTGCTTTTAGAAGGGAAAGATGTCGCATAGAGATAATTCCGAATGAACAATTTTCTATCGTTTTGTAATTTCGTTGATAATTTTTATTGACCGTTTAAGATTATTTTTACGGCAGAAATTATCTCTTGTTATTTTTAACATTCCAATATCAGTATTTTTGCGATATACTTCTCGTAAATTTTATACGTAATTTGCCAATATAATTTGATGTCAATAATGACAATTAGAGAAGAAAATGTCATAGTAGGGTGAAAATGGGATGCACCAATCAGGAATAATTTCAGGGGTGATGAGCTAAAACTAGAACCCTCATATGGGAAATCCTATTATTTGGCAAGCAATTAAAAAAAAACCATTTCAAGGATTTAATGTTGAATTATTTCATGTTTCTAGCTAGTTTTCAAAAATCCCAAGATTGTTCAAAACTGGTGGTTTTTTGACAGACTTTCCGATAATCTGCGAGATTTAAATTTTGCTAAAATGAATTCTAGGGACTTTCCTAGAAATCTTTAAAATATTTTTTAAATAGCTCGTCAAATGATGGGATTTTCTATGTAAATTCTAGTTTTAACACCCCTGTATTTAGCCTTCTGTAAGGTGGATTAGTGCTTTCGACTATTTCTTGATCATTTCAATTTTTGAGCTATGGGTATCGGTAGCTTTCTAACCTTCAAAGTACTCGATGAAAATATTCATGTCGATTTCCAAGCAAAAAGTTTGATCAGTTGGGCCTGAAATTGCCCACTGAAAAGTGTATAATTTATTGCAAATATCTTATCTTATTTACAAAGCTCACTCAATTGTTTTGTAGTAGACCATTTAGAATGATGATTGTATTTAACTTATCCGTTTGTCTACTTGTTATTGCGGCCGACTGTGTTGAATAGAATGCTCGCTCCTACTGGTTACTTGCCTTTACAATTTCAGAAAAAAATACGTAAATTTAGATGCGGTTTTCAGAAAAACTCAAAAAATTATTGAAAATAGGACAAGCTCCATTTGTANACTTTTGTCTTTCTACTCACGTGAACTTTGTTTGATTTCATTTCGTTTCACTGAAATTGTACTTCCATTAAAAAAACGGAGTTTTTCAAAATTTTCGGACAATGGAGCAGCTTATATGTAGAATAACATTTAAAGGTGTTCAAGGTACGCATGTTTTAGTGTCTTATGGAAATGAGTTACCTCTACTTCAGGTCTTTTTGAAGTTCTTTTTAAAAAGATAATTTGGTGATTATAAACTTTAAAGTTTTTGTTCAGGTTATCAATCTTGGTTGTGAAATTAATTAATATCCCACGATTGTGGTTAATTTTAAAAATTCGCAAACATCCGTCCAAGACTTTTTATAAGGTCCTCTTTGTTATTTCTGGCAGAAAATTACCCGTGTATTTTAATTATAAACATGATTTTTCTATGAAAAATAACAAATAAACGGGTACATCTGTACACTAGGACAAAGATGATACAAGTTGTTTGAAAATTTGCCCATTTGGCTTAGTTCTTGTGTGAAGTTGAAATATTTGTGTTTCGATTTGGAAGTTTGCCTGTCGTCGTTCGGCTAGAGCGCATTGATTTAAAATAATAATAACTAACACGATATGCTTTCTTTCGTTCGTGTTTTGATGACTGTTCAAATGTAAATATTCAACAGCTCATTTGTTTGTATATTTATATAGATACAGACTGTTTTGTTTTTTTTTAATAATACACATGCAAAACCGAGGAGAAACATTTGTTGTTTCATATTCGGCAAATATAGTTCAGTATTTATTTTGAAATAATACAGGACACTGACCTTTGCTTCTAAAAACAGAATTACCAGGATTTGAATAAAATTTAAACAAAGACTTGTAAGTTGTTTTAATTACAAAAGATAAACACTCACTAACATAATTTACAAGTAAAAATTGAATTCTAATTTCCTAATTAAATTCGTTTAAAATTACATTAATTGTATAAAAATTATTTTAAATGATTTTCAACAAGAACAGGAAAGATCAGCCTTTATATTTCGACCTTATCGTCTTTATCGTCATTTGTAGTTTTATCAATTTTACCACCCAAATACAATTGGATTTCTTCTAAAGTTTTACCTTTCGTTTCTGGTACACAGAAAATTATAAAAATCAAACCGAACAAACAGGACAATGTGAATGCATAGAATGGTACATAGATCCCGAAGGAATCTTTCATGATTTGAAAGAATTTCGAGACAATTGTTGCAATAACGCTGAAATAAACATCAGCTAAACATAATGCAAATGCTTTAACGTTTGTTGGGAACAATTCGCCCAACATTAATATCGGTATTGATTGCATACCTAAGCTAAATGTTATAACAAAAATTAATAATGAAGCTATTGGTATATAAGCGAAATGTGTTACATCTAGATTTGTACACGATTTTATAAAAAAATATGTACCTTCTATGAATAGTGCAACAGCTGATCCTGATATTGATAGAATTAATAGTGGCCGTCTGCCAGCTTTATCGACAATACTCGAACAGAATGTTGCTAGTAGAAATTGTATTGAGAAATAGATGATTGTTGCTAATTCGGACGATATATCATCGCCGGCTTCACGGAATATCAACTGTGTGTAGAATGTGATGGCTGTTGTACCGCACAATTGCTGGGCACCACGCAATCCACCGATAATCCATAAAGCTTTCCGATTGCTCTTCGTTTGGAAGAGATCAAGGAATTTACCAGCGTTCTCGGTTTGTGCTTTTACCGCTTTCGATATCCGTTCAAAATCACTTTTTATATCGTCTTTACCTAGAAATGTCTTTAAGCTCTTTTCGGCTTGGTCATGTTGATTCCGCATTAGATGATAATAAGGACTTTCAGGCATCCAAATGAAAGTTAATAGCGATAACACAGGAAATAATGATGAGATTAAGGCAGTTATTTGTATTGTTGTATAAGCACCGATCACATTTATCAACAATATTCCAAAAATCCAAGCAACTGATACACCAGCGCCCAACAGACCGCGTACATGAGGATCAGCAATTTCGCCTATATACATTGGTACAGCTGTAAATGTCCAACCATCGGCTACTCCGGCTATAAATCGCGCTACATACAGTAGTAGAACAGATTTCGAGAACGCTACCATTATCCAAGCGGCAAAGAATGGGAACGTTGTGAAGATGATTGTACGTTTCCTACCAAGTATATCAACAGTTGTGCCAACAATTAACGAACCAATAATTGCGCCAATTAACGGCATCACAGCCATCCATGAACCTTCATCGCCGCTAATTGATAACGTTGAATTCTCCAATTTTGGTAGCGATGGAGACGGCCAACCATAATGCATGCCGCTCGTTATCACAGACAACATTGCTGTATAATCCACAATTTTAATCAAATTAAGAATTTCGAAAAAACTAAAAAATAAAAACAAACCTGATGCGGTTGCTAGAATTTGGAACAAACAATTCCCATCGGGAATCTTTTGGTTTATTCCAGCTGTAAGTTTCATTGTAGTTGGGTTTCTTCCACTTAAAAAAAAAACTATCGCATCTCTATTCTATTAGCACATTATTTAACAACGATTCGAAAATATTTACATGAGTGTTGGTTAGTTGAATGTGATTGTACGAATGAAATTTAACAGCTGACTGTCGCCTTTAAATAGCCACCGATTGGGAAAATAACCGAGGAAATTTTTGCTTATACTCGACAGCCGTACAATGGAGAGACAAAAAACACTCTTACGCACCAGTAAATCATGCTTACCAGACATCTAAAGGCTCATTAAGTCCTGATCATTACTGTCGAGATTGTACACACAGGGACGGATCGTTGGATGGACACACGCACAGTCATTGTACTTTTATAAGAACGATAAAACTCACCGTGGGGATACTAATCGTGGATTTAAAAACTTCAAGATGATATTAAAGTCTGGAGAAAACGGGCATATTAAGATCGAATTATAGTTGAATGATGCGCCACTGTATTTCAATTTAATCCTGCGGTTATTGTTAGTGGGAAAAAATCAAATAACACTTTTGGTATTTGCGCAAAGATTTCCTTAATCTTCAAATATTTAACAAATCAATCTACTTACGTATAAGCCTTTTATATGTTTAAAAATATTTACATTCATATATATGCAGATATTTACTTTACATGAATTATATGTACATTGTAGGCTTACATTTTATAATTATTGTTAGTTGCTCAATAGTTTAATTGTTGAATTATTGGAAGACGATTAGATTATGCAAGGGCAAGTTCGAGGTGGATTACTTTCCTCTCTAAAACTGGTCGGATGATTGGTACTCGAGAATAAGGTGCAAATCTTTATTATTCCACACATAATAAGCAGCAATTTCGAGAACAATTATTTCATCACGATTGACCGATTGATGAAGATTTAAATTTACTTGGAAAGACGCTAGAAGAGGCACAATTTGTCAAAATTCCCCAAGTTTCTATTTGACACTCATTTTATAGTTTGGGTGTTAAATAGATGAATAAATACGAAAGGAAACGCAATTCAAGTTGGGTCCGTTATTACTTTAATGGAATATAAAAAAATCTGACCATTAAACGGGGAGAAAAATTCGAGTCCTCTAGGAGTATTACAGGTTGAATGTTTGTAGCAATTTTAATCCCACAAAGAGGGCCAAAGTAATCGAATTGTCGTGGATTACACAGTTTCGTGTTGCTATTTTTACAAAATACGCCGTAATTTTGTTGAGAATTGCATCAAATTGATTTATCAACACAATAAATTCTGCCAAGAAATGATTCAGTTTCCTATCATTTATTTGCAAACGATTCTATTGTTTCTATCAATTTTAGGAAATCCCATTTTGCTATTTAATTATCTAATAATAAGTTAAAATTTGCTAAGTAATTATCAAAATCGACACAATTTTCTTGTTTGCATTGTGTCGTAGACGAAGAAAACACAAAATAGAAGGGAAATAAATAGAAACGATGATGCAGTAAACAGGACGTCATGAATTAAAATTTTGGCAAAATCTCAATAACGGATCGCTTAGATTTGTGCTGATTTCCAATGAAACATCGCTGTTGACTTTATAGAATTGATTCTTTAAATATTGATTGTTGTTAATGGGTTTTCTAAAAGTATTTTGTAGAAACTCGCCAAAATTAGACAAAATGAAAGTTTCGTTGAATGAAAAAATTAAATAAAAACTAGATTATAATTCTTGTTGTCGGTAACGACAACGAAAATAATTTAATTACCAATTAGAATTAAGATTTTAATTATTATGAATGATTGTAAGTCTCCTATTTATTTTTCCATTATATCACATTATTGTTTTGTTGTAGATGATTCAAAGTTGATTAACACTTGTTTATATCCTTTAATCATTCCTTTTAAATCCTATTTAATAGTTGACGTATTAAATTTAGACTCTTTGCTATTGTAATTTTCACCTTTGGATTCAAAATTATATGGGAAATTTCTTGTCTATCTACAAATCACACAATCAATTAAGGATAACAGTTAAATTCTTTCCCGATTTGTAGGAAACACCTTGAAAATATCACAATTGCCAACCGATTTTTATTTAGTTTAAAATTTAGCTATAATTTGATACCTATACAGTATTTATAAACGCAACCTTGGTATATTAATTTGATTGTAAGAAATTAATAATTTACATTAGCGACGTTACGGAGAAACAGATTATTTTAAATTTATTTTAACGAAAACAGAACAGAAACCGAGAAAAAATTAACATAAGCGAGAAAACTTGGACTAAAATTATTAATTTTTGGTCCATTTCCTCGAAACTGACAAACTTATCAAAAATTTTCTAACAGATTTGAATTGGTTACAGACTTTTAGAAAATTATTGGAAAATTGATAATGTTGGCTAAATTTTAGGGGAAAATATGGAAAAATTATAACAAAATGCTTTTCCTCTGTAACTTAGAATGTTTAAAACTCAAATGCCCTCTGATGCTCCTCAAAATGCTCTTTCTAATGCTTCTATATAAATTGCAATATTTCACCAAACAAGTGAGATATTGATCATTAAAATTTGGCCTATTGGACAGCAAACCGAGAAAAGGATGTGAGGCCTCAAGTTTCTGTCAATTTGCTGGAAAATTACCAAACTTTTCGGAAAATTTCTTAGAAAGTTGGAAAGCTCATTCAATTTTTTATACATGATTGGAAAATTGTTGAAAAATCGGTAATATTTGCCAAGTTATTGTGGAAAATATGGACGAATTACAAAAAGACACACAGAATTCAACAGGATTTATTTACAACATGCTTCAATCAAATTCTCATGGAATTTCATTATAATTTATTATCGAATTACAGCAAATTTAGAATTTAATTTCCCCTTTCAAGTACCTTTGTATGTCTTCCAAAGTGCGCCCTTTTGTCTCCGGTATATAAAAAATAACGAAAATCAAACCGATTACACAACAAACACCAAAAGCATAAAAAGGTACATGCATACCGAACGTATCGTTGGCAGCATGGAAAAATTTCGAAATTACACAAACAATAACATTATAATACATATCGGCTAAGCATAAAGCGAATGCTTTAACACTAGTTGGGAACATTTCCGACATTATCAATAACGGTATAGTTTGGAGACCTAAACTGGAAATGATAACAAATCCTAACAGCGCAATCAATGGTATAAAAGTGAAATTTGTTACATTAATATCCGTACAATTTTTCAAATACAAGAAAGTACCATTAATAAATAGAGTAATAACAGTACCACTTATAGAAATAATCAACAGAGGTCTTCTACCTGATAAATCCACAACGAATGATGTGATTAATGATAAAATTAATTGAATTGTAAAATAAATAATTGTCGCAATACTGGGCGATATAAAATCGTTGGCTTCACTGAAAACCGTTTTACAATAAAACATAATCGCTGTAGTTCCACTTAATTGTTGTACAGTACGTAGCCCCAATGCAATCAAAACTGCTTTACGATTACTCCGTACCGAAAATAAATCAATAAATCTACCGTGATTTTGATTTTGTTCCTTCACAGCTTCCGATAATCGCATCAATTCACCATCTACATTATCAGTTCTACGGAGAATTTGTAACGATTTTCTTGCTTCATCGTAACGTTGATGCATCAGTAAGAAATAGGGACTTTCGGGCATCCAAACGAATGTTATTAAGAGTATCACTGGAATAATAGCCGAGCAGTAAGCTGCAACAGGTATAGTCAGATAACTGCCGAAAATGTTGATTAATAAAATTCCAAAAACTATCGATATCGGACAGATGGAGCTGAGCAAGCCGCGTATCTTCGGCTCGGCAATTTCGCCTAAATACATTGGAACGGCTGTGAATGATAAGCCATCAGTTAGACCGGCTATAAATCGTGCAATATGAAGTAAGATAGACGTTTGTGCAAAGCCTATCATCAACCACGATACGAAGAATGGTATCGATGAGAATAGAATCAATCGTTTGCGGCCTAAACGATCGATTATCATGCCGGTTACAAGGGCGCCGAAGATTCCTCCAATCAGTGGCATGATAACTAGCCAAGAACCTTCATCGGACGATATGCGAAACTTGTAATTGCCGTTGACGAGGATTGGTAGCGATGGTGACGGCCAGCCGTAGTGCATTTCACTGGAAATTATCCCCAAAGTGCCTAAAAATTGGAAAATTAATCATCAAATCAAGCAGCAGCACCCCCGAGTGCCCCCCAAACTACGCCTATGCAACAAGGAAGAGGAATGATTCTAGAATTACTATTGTCTGAATTTACGCCAATTATGCAACAAAATCCGATGCTATTGTGAATAATCAGATAAGCCTAAAGTAAATTAAAAATTTAGGAGAAAAAATACGTAAATTAGTAATCAAATACAATTTTTTAAAACTGTTTCCACGATAAGAATCTAGTATAATCACCAATAAATTTCGCTCTACAATAATGACTTACTTGTAATTGCAGCGGCATATTGAACAATTGGACTACCATGTGACATCATATGGATTCGGTATCGTAAGAAAATCGACTGGAACGAATTTTCGATCACATTTCATTATATGTATGTGTTGAAAATTCAAATTAAGTGTAATAGATTTGTGTAGACAAACGAATCAATTGAACTGATGACCGGTTTTTTTTCACGATTAAATAGAAGCGAGAAAAATTACGGACTACATTCAATTCGATTCAATTAAATTGATCAATGAGGTCAGTCCGGATTAAATATCTTCTGTAAATAAGGAAGGGCTGGTGAAATTTTAACAAAGTTCGCCTCACAAAAATATCTGTTATTTTTCATTTTAGCTGTTGTAGTTTTAATGAATTTAATTAACAATATTCATTTGACAATTCGACAATTACACTCGATCTACTCGAATTCAGATGTCTTTACTGTAAATTAGTAGCAGGGTTTTTCAATTAAACAGAGCGTTGACTTTATATTACGAGAAGCAAACTGAATGGATTTCCAACTATATAATTGTAGGTTGTTGTGGATGAAGGCAAAATAAACAAGAATCAAGTTGAATTGAAGTATCTTTGATTTCTTTTACTGCTATCTTCAATAAGGGAAATTTGAATTAAAACGAGTAAATATTGCAATATTTCCTGTAGAGTTTGGAAAAATAAGTCATAGAGTTAGCACGACTCAATTTTTAGAACGAATTGAGAACTACGCAGCAGAAATTTTTGGAATTTGGAAAAACTAGCGCGTGACAAACTGTTAAAGCAACTAAACTGAAAAGAAGACCATAGAGGACCAATTGTAGAATCAGTTTTGAATTATAAACTTCAAGAACACTTTAATGCTTTGGCTCAAAGATAATTTGAAAACTTCACCACAATTTCAGGTAAAGTAGTTCTTTATTGCACTCCTTTTCAGGGTGCTGTTTATTATTGATAGTAGATTTCAGGAGGTATTCTGTTGGAGAATAGGTGAATAAATCAATGGTCCCATTCTTATCAAGGTCGAAAGAGATATTTGAGAAATTTTCATTCATCTTCTCCAAGATCTAGAATTCCAACATTTCTATCGAACATTAAATGCAGGAATGTGATGGAGCTCAAATTACATTCCTGAAGCGTACTCTATTATTGAATTCCAACAATATTCAACTCATTCTAAAATTAGTATTTAAATGAAACCGTAAAAAATTACACATTAATTAAAATTATCAATATATTGTTAATTGAATATAACAGGATAATTTGATTACTGGAGTAAATTGAAATAATTAGTAAACTATCTTGCTTCAAGATCCTGAGGGTGAAGTCGGAGAAAATCTTTAAGGGAATGATTAAAGTAATAAAATAAGATAAATAATTTTAACAATGAACGTTCAATTGCAAGGAGCATACTATAAAATAATAAATCAGTAAAAAAGGATAACTATTTGAACATTTATAATTGAACGTTCATTGTTGAAATTGTTAAACTTTATTTTATCACTTTAGTCATCCCCTTAAAGATTTTGCCCGACTTTAGATACCGTTTCTTGTTGAAACGCATGCGTTTGATTAGAGTTTAAAAGCAGGAAATTCAATTTTCCCGTGCTTAGTTGGAGTGATATCGCTTTAGTTTGCGATTTTTCCCCCAAACAAGCTAATGATTTTCCGTTTTGTGCTATTCATATTTATTATTTGTTTAAGTTTACAACATTTAACTTGTAAAAGTAAGTGTAATTATCGAATTGAGAATCCAATTATATTCAATAAATTCTAGATGAAAATCAAATATTTCACGTGGCTTTAAATGGAAATAATTCAATAAAATACAATTGGATGTTAGATTATGAAGCCCAACTTGTTATAATTGAAATTCATCTGTCGCTAACGAACGGCTGGTTTGCTGTCGGTTTCTCCGATCGTGGTCAACATTTCCCGGCCGATTATTGTATTTTATGGTACGATTTGAAACGGAGAATCCATTTTGAAGATGCCTGGGCCGACGATCAAGCAATAATCCATCGGGATGAACAACAAGATTGTCAAGGTTTTAAAATCAAACGACAATCGCGTACCATCAAATTTACATACCGGCGTAAATTTGATACTTGCGATCCGCACGATTATCTGATTGAAGACGGTACAACGCATATTGTATGGGCTAGAAACGATCATTATCTCTACAAATTGGACGGTTTGAATATTAGTGCAACTTCAACTGGCGATAATGGCATGGTTCGTGTACAATTATTGAAGAATATTGATGTTAATTTGGATTTACCATCGCATGTCCGGCGGATTGATGTTGTTACTAGTAATGTTAACGTACCGGCTGTTGATACAACTTACTGGTGCCATGTACAGAAACTCAAAGATGTTAACAAGAAACACCATATTTATAAAGTAATAATCTATTGAGAATTTATCGGTAATTTAAATTGGAAATATTACAGTTCGAAGCGGTTGTACCCGAAGACAGCGAAGGTGTCGTCCACCATATGGAAGTGTTCCATTGCGAAGCACCTCCGGATGTTGAGTTTCCCCTCTATAAAGGCGATTGTTTCGCTAAAAATCGCCCGGAGATTACACAGAAATGTAAAAAAGTCTTGGCTGCATGGGCGATGGGAGCTCTCGCTTTTATTTATCCAGACGTAGAAGTTTCCAGCAATTCCCCCAATAGAAATTTTGAATATTTTATATTTTAGGAAGCTGGTTTACCGTTCGGTGGTCCCGATTTTAATCCATATGTTATGTTAGAAATACATTACAATAATCCTGAATTAAGATCGGGTATTGTCGATAGTTCAGGGGTACGGATGTACGTGTCGTCTGTACTTAAACAAATGGATGCTGGTATTATCGAATTGGGGTTGGAGTATACCGACAAAATGGCAATACCTCCAGAACAGAAAGAGTTTCATTTGACCGGTTATTGTGTCAGTGAATGTACAGCTGTGGTAATTGAACATATCAAGTGCTTCACTTTCGATTATAAATTCTTATAGCAACTGCTATTATTTGGCGAGCAATTCGTAAACGTTTGAGGGCCTTATAGAAGCGACTCTAGAGATCATTTTAGCAAAATTTGGGCCATGTAGCCCATTGG
>JACDRP010001239.1:0-11256 GCA_013841185.1 Hycleus phaleratus | reverse complement strand
TATAGTGACTTTAAGCTACGTGGATCTATCTAGAGTCCAAGCGTTGCAAGTTGGGAGCAATTTAGATGCGCAGTAGACGCAATTTCTACAATTGCGTAGATTTATTGTTAAAACTAGATCAATTTTAAAATACATCCAACAAATTTAAAACAAAAACGTGCGTCAGCGTACATGTTACGCTACTGACTTTAAGACGATGCCAGCGCGCTCTGGTTATAGTTTTCGACAAGACGACTTTGAGCGAAGTTAATGTGGGGAGATCCCCGATTGGTCGGCTAAGGGTTAGATAATAAAAAAAACTAAGACGAATGAATAAGCACTAAAAACCCAAATAAAGGCACAGTTATTCAATTGTTTTTTAATGTGATACATTGTTATAGTTATTTATAACAGGTGATCTAGAATGACTGAAGGTGACGTTAGCATAATGCGTCGCTATTTTATCAAACTTAATTTCCACTTGTTTCTTTTCAATGGCATTTGACGTTTGAATGACATTTCACAAGTTGTCAGTGGCGTACAACGTATTTTGTTCGTTTTGTCGTATTGTATTTTTCTTTGTATTATTCGTTTTTAAAGGAAAAAAAATAAAAAACAATATTCCTAGAACTAGTAAATTCTAAACACTTATTTGAAAATCGCAGGTTATCTTTAGGTGATTTACAGCATAGGTTTACAGTACGCCACTAATCTTAATATGCGTCAGAATAAATGAAAAGCGGCAAAAATTTGATTGACAGCGGTATGATGAAAGCGGCACGTTCAGTCATTCTGGATCACCCTGCACAATAAGTGCATTATGGAGCAAATAAGACGCGAGACAAAAAGTTTACTCACAAGGCGCCAACCGAATGAGTAATTTTCTCGATCGTCTTATTTGCCCCTTAATGCACGAGTTGCATCCAAAATTTTATCCAACACCGTTGTATTATGAGGTCATAATTACACTGATTTTAGTTGAATTATATACCCTATAAAACACTAGTGAATTATAAGAGTGAATTTATATGCCATAATTCACTAGTATACTCTATTGCTATTGGTCAGTATAGTAACTTTTCCATGACAACCAAGAAACAAGCTTCCGTGATTCTATTTTTTTAACTGTCAAATAAATTTATTGACAATGACAGATATTTCTTAACAATAAAAGCTCTTTAAAATGATCTTGGTGGATGATGTTGGATAAAATAATTAATAAATGAAGTCATACTATTATGGTGCAATTACACTAGTAAACTTTTATTTACTAAACCTGCTTAGGTTGCAAATTTAATCGTGTTTAGTTGTGTAAACAGCCTCAAAGTGCACTAAATTTTTAACGACATTTTTGTATCTGAAACTTTTCTGAATATTTAGGAGTGTATTTAAGTTTTTAATAAACCTTTGAGAGTTTGGCGGCACAAAAATTTATTAAAATAATTATAAACTAGCTAAGTTTTCGAGCTAGTGTAAGCACAACACGACATTTTTCTCAAAAGTTTTGCTAAACTTTAGTGTCTATGTGTAAGCCTACTTTTACGATAGAATATGTTATCAAACTAACTAATCGTAAAGAAAAACTATTATCGATATTACCTATTAAATTTCAGTTAAGAGGAGAATGATATGAAATTGAATAGGATATAAATAATTGTTTCCCTTTTTTCGTTTATCGAGGTGCTGTAACATCGCCTGTTAACCAGTTAAGGGTGTGCACAAAGTCATCCTGAATTTTCATTGAAATTACCGATATTTTTAACATATGAACCAGAAGGAATTCTGTATTAGTTTTTCTTTAAGTGAACTTAACCTGTATGATGTTAGTGATATTTTGAAATAGTTAGTCATAAATTTAACACTAGCGATCAATTATTTGGAACAATCAGAGCCGCCGCGTACAGGTGTGCAGATTGTGCACCGCACAAGAGCGGCTTATTAANTGGTGGAAGTTGGCGTTTCATCAAGAATGTTCTTCTTATGGAATTTTAGCCAAATGGACAGGCCTGTAATAAGCAAAGCGCTAAAAAATCTAGCAGGCCTTGCTAAATCGTTTCCAATTTATACAGAGCCGTCTTATCTATAATATAGCCCACGGACGCCATTAATTTTGAGATGCTTAAAACTTTATCGATTAACTTCTCTTTACTGATTTCTCTTTGTCTTGTTAGAGTGCCAGTTTTCTTTCTTTCTATCTTTCTTCATTCTGCTTCTCTTTCTCTCTCTCAATTATTCTTCTATTACTCTCTCATTCTTTTGTTTTTCCCTGTCATATTCTTACTGTTAAATAGACTATAACTAATTTAAAGGCCCCCTTTTTTTGTGAAACTGTCCTGAGTTTCTACATTTGTTTAAATTTTTCTAAATAAACAATATAGAAAAGCAAATTTTATAGCCTATTTGACTATTTATTTTTAAATCTATTCTATTTCTATTTTTGATCCTCCCTCACTATATGGACACGTCAAACAATAAAATAACACAAAAACAGGTGGGTATTTCGTCAAATTAAAAACTACAGGTGTTGTTTGTTTAAATTAGCATTCACTTTTTTAATTCAATTAGAATAATGGATGTTTTTTCATTTAATAATGATAATAATAGTGAATGAATAGAAAAATAAACAAGAATGCATCAAATTAATTTCATAGATGTCTAGATGATTGTTTTTTTTTCTGTTAAAAAAAAAAGAAATAATAATAAGTATAGAGTGTCTAGACAACATTAGACAGAGACAGATTGCTAGTATTGAAATCTAATAACCGTCATAGTTAGCTTAGATCTCATTACAATAAAACAAATTAACCTCAACCTTGAATTATTTGGTAGAAAAGTGGGGGGAAATATGAATCCGGTCCTGGATTTTAAATCCATCAAGTTGCTTTTTGTATAAACAATTGATCAATCAATCGATTAACATACCTAAATCACAGATAACCATGACCTATCTTAGCATATATTTTGATATTAATTAATCGAAATAAAAGGAAAAAAGTCTCCAATATTTGATTATTTTCTTTATCAATTAGTAACTCTTTATCGTTTAATAAAATAAAAGATTCTTGTCACAATTTTTTGCAAGTATGTCATGAACAAACAATTGCAAAATCGGCCGTATTTGTTAATTTGATTTTATTTATTTAAAAATTAAAAAAAAAATCAAATTATATAACCGGATTTAGTCGACTAAAAACAAAAATTAAAAAACAAAGTCGGCCCTGATAACAATACAATTTCATAGGTAACTTTGTTAATATACAATTATTTAAATAGTAACAATCAACTTACCAATGTATTTTGATAACCTAAACCGTAACGCTCATTATTTCGATCACCTATATCCAGTGATAATGATGAAGGAGGTGGCTGTGATGATGCCATTTTTCTTCTTTTTTTTAATTAATTCTTTAGAAAAAAATCACCAAATTAGCACTTTAATTCAATTGTTTCAATAAAGGTAAAAAACAAAAAAGAAACTGTCATATTCAAGGCCAATTTATTACAGAAATTAGGCGAATAGATTTGAAAACAATCGTAAAAATCACGCACACTAGATATTTCCACAATACTTTGATTTTTCAAAATTTCCTCTATTATTATTATTATTATTATTATTATTATTATCATTATTATTGTTAGATGATATTATTAAAATAGAATTTGTCTGCATTAGAAGTTGATTGTTTCACATTCAAAACTGGATGTTGGCCAAGAAAATTCTAGTGGAAATAATCGTGCGGCTAGAGACTTTAAAAATGTTGTTTTCAATAATAATAACAATAATAGAAATAATTTCATATACCGAATGTTCCATTGGTTTGCAAATTTAACATTTGCGCAACTAAACTGCGCATGGAAATTGCTTAAATATACCCCACAGTTGGCTATGCTTTTTATTACGTAGTATCGTAGCTTGATTCGCCAAACATATTAACGTACGACTATTTCCACCAAAAGCATGGCCAACTACGAGGTGCACTCTACAAATAATACACATGAATGTATATTTTAATCTTTAACGTTGGTATCAATGCGCAACTCTATGAATGAACTAATAATTGTCGCTTAAGAAAGGGATCGACAGTAAAATTCCAAAGAGTTGGACAAGGATGTTTTTATGAAAGTTGTAGCAAGTGGTCATCCTCTTCTAATTGTCTTCATAAGACAGAGATAATTATGAAAAATGACCAATTTTTTTATCATTATTTCAACAATTTTAATTTTATTTAGTTTCAATATTTTACTTCGCAGTTGGCCATGCTTTAATTCGGTTATTTGCGTAAAATATGAAGCTAGCTACGACTCTATTTATTCAAAGCATGGCCAACTGGGAGGTGGAATTCAAATTGGCCGCTATAACTGGAAAATATCTAAAATTAATCAAAGGAAAGTGGAAAACATATGAACTGAAACAAAAAATTGCAAGACTCCTCCAATTTTTTGTTTTAATTCATATGTTTTTCATTGATGACTTGTATAAAAATAAAGCGTATAATGGGACACCGGGTACATTTACATTAACATATTTATTATTTTTTGATGTTAATTAGTTTAAGTCTATACATTAATTATTATTATTATTAATATCTCGGTAATCGTATTATTTAATGATTTCTAGAAAGTCATTCAAAGTTCACTATGAACTGGTGGTACAAAAATCTAGTTAACTACGGTTTTTTGCGGTTATTTAATACCAAAACAGACCCGACCAAAGACAGAGATAAAAAGAAAAAGAAAAAGATAGATAGATAACACCAAAAAAAAAAGAGATAAAACATTGACCTCCGGATTTACCGGAAATCTGTACGACTACTTACTGCTCTGAATTATTATTTCAATTTTAATTTCGAAAAACAAAAGAAAATTCTATTTTTGTTTCTTGTGTCACACGAATTTTCAACAGTACTACCATAAATTACCAAATATTCATACCTTTATTAATATAAAAACAAATGAGATCTCTAGGTAGATATATGGAAGAATAAGTGGTAACTTATTGTTGTTTTATTTTATGGTTCCATTCGTTGATTGGGCAATTTAAATACAACAAAATTTTCAATGGGTGTGGCCAATCGAGCGATTGGTTGATTAAATGTGAAATTTCAACTGTTTCAAACAAAAATCGGGAATCACATGATATACATGATTGACACACGGTAACTAGATTTTTCTTGTTTTCAATAATCTTATATTTTTAATTGCTTGAATACATAATCAACGAATTAATTAACAATAACAACAATATGCAAATTAATGATTATAAAAAATAAAAAAATCCCTGTAATTATCTGGGGATTTTCTTGTTTGGTTTATCTACAGATGTGGATTAGAACTGGATCAAGTAAACTGTGATTTTTACAAAGATAACTTGGATTAAATTGATTCAATGACGTTAATTTCAAATCCTTACCTTAATTGTTTAATTAGAATTGAATCCAATAAAAATCAAACTGATTATTTTTATTAATTGTATTTTCAACGTTGTAACATTTCGATAATAATTACAACAGACAAAATAAGTCCTTCACTTGTATTTATTATTGTATTTTATAATAATCATTATTATTATTATTTGAATAAATTTCTGTTGATTTTTCCAATTAGAACACTCATCTTTTACTTTTTTTCAATTTTCGAATTTATTCAACAATTAGTAGCGAAAAATTTCACAGTTTCAAGCCAGAACAAATGAATAAATAAACGGATTAAAAAAAATCACATCCAATCCAATCACTGTCAGTCTGTTTGTAAATTTATTAAATGTTCCTTATCAGCTTTTCTATCAAAAGAAAAATTTTTATTCTAGTAATGATAACAGCAATAATAATAGTAGTAATAATCATATTTATTTTCTTAATATATACAGGATGTTTCCTGATGATGACCTCTTGGACAAATTGGGGTATAGGTATAAAATTTTGTTTATAACGGTCTTACTACCAGAACTACATTTGAATATTTTCGTAGTTTAAACAACCCTCATTTTATAGGGTACTGTAGGTATACTCCCTTATTTTAAAAAGAATGATACATAAATTTGGCGGTGAAATTGAAGGGTAATTTGTAGTCTAATAACGAAAATACTGCTGATAAAAGATCATAATTTGGATAAAATAGTGATAAACAAAATTCCACAAACTTTAATGTACTAAAAGTTGTTGTTTATACACGGTCCATCGACTAAACACACCCTGTACAACTGTAAAATGTGTACAGTAACAGTATAGTTGGTTGCATACATTTAATTACAGTTCTAAAATAATTTATCTCAATTTCTCAGTGTAATTGTTTTGAATTTCCATTTCACGTTTGAGAAACAAACACTGCAGTACATGATCAGCTTTAGATATCTAATTGAAATTATCATGACAATGATGATGGGGATAAATAAATAAATTCGTTTGTTTAATTAAATTAATTTATTTGTTCAATTTAGTATAACTGTAATACTAAATTACGTGTAAATAGTTAAAAAATACATCTTTCTCTATATCTATACAATCAATTCAATTTTATTACGTAATTCATTTGTTTTATTGATAACACCATCAATAAATGGACGTTCATTTGGATTTACTTTCAACATGTATAAAATTAAGTCATGGACGTCCTAAAATCAAACAAAATAAACCATAAATTACCACCAAAGCCACCTAGTTTGGATACACTGTGGCAACAATGGTGAAATCCAAGTTGATTTTGACAATTTGGCGACACTTGCAAGCAATTTTGGAATTTGGTGATTTCCAGCAAGACTAATCAATTTGCTCGCCAAAATTGCAGAAAATTTGAATTTTCTGACGTAAGTGTACAAAATAAAGTGGACCTACCAAATGTGGATACACTGTAGCAAGCACTATTTGAAAAAGGCACCATTTTGTGAATTGTTGCCAATATAAATTCAAAATATGTGAAAATGGAACTTGAATCAATTGAGCGAATATAAACTTAAATTTACATACCCTGTAGTAATTGTAATTGAGCACAAACGTCTAAACGTAGCGCTGCTAATTTGTTTTTGTGAAAATGCGAAAAAATTATTCCAAAAAAATCGGAATTTGGTATAAAAAGCGCCATTTTTAAAAATGTCAATGTTGTCAATTTATATTATAGAAAGGCGGCAATTTCGAATATTACCTGATCAAAAGGTGTATCCTCTGGGAATGTTGCAACACCAGATATCACAGCTAAATTAACGGAATCACCGCGTTCATAGACAATATCAAACGGTGATTTAAAATAGCATAAACCATATAGAATACAACCTAAACTCTACAAGAGAAAAAGAAATCCATTTCTGATGTTTATTTTAATCGATAATTACCCAAATATCTGTACGTTGATCGATGACACAATAACTTTCAACATGGAATAATTCCGGGGCACGATACGTCAACGAACACCGTTCAGCTGCTAAATCTTGCAATTTTTGTGCATCTTGCGCCCCACAAATTTGTTGTTTACCAATAAAACAAGAACCAAAATCCATTAAAATACAATTTAATTGATCCGTTAATAGAATATTGGCCAATTTCAAATCCCGATGGATTATCGGTTCCGGTTGTGTATTATGCAAATATTCTACAGCATCACAAATTTCACTAAACATTTGCAAGATTTCATTCAATTTTAAATAGTTGCGATTCAACGATTTCAATATTAAATAATCGTTCAATGTGCCCCGTTGATAATAGGGGAAAATTAAGAAAGCTTCACTGATTGAATTGACGACAATATCGGCTGTACCTTTGAATGTCGCATCGATCAATTCGATAATGTTTCGATGTTTTACACGTTTATAAAATTCGATTTCTTCCAATGCAACTTTTTGATCTTCGATACTATGGCAAACTAAACGTTTCAAAGCATATTGGCGTTTTGTTGTTCGATTTTCGATTAAATCCACTGTTGAAAAACCACTGAAATTTTGGAAAATAATACAGTATGTACGATTCTAACCTCAAATCGTTTACCCTTCAGCTAGATGCTCTTTTACCACATATTTAATACCATTAACATCTAATTGTTCTTGTGTACAAAAACAACCCATTTTAAATAACATGGTTAAACCCAATGTATTCATTTTATTGATTATTTCGTGGTTTACTTATCACAGGAATATAACCTTAAAATTGAAGTTTTTGACAAGTGGCACGGATTGAGGTTAAGGCTTCTTTATTTATACATTTTATTGTTAATAAAGAGAAGGATTGTTGATTATAGAGTTCAAATAACTGTCTTTTGTTGTTGGCGAGAACAATTTGAGCCATTCAAAAAAAAATACAGTAATCAAACAGTAGAGATGGGGTGAATATATTAATAGTCGCAACGATATCAATAATATGAACTGATTTTAGGTGTTACCAATATATCTTATATTGAGAATTATAAATTATATTATAATTTTCACTAATACTGAAATATTGAGTAGAAGTAACCAGAGCTACCTCTAGTGTAGACACTGCCATTCTGTTTACTGTCCAGTGTTGCCGGATTTTAATGAAGTGCATCGGTAAAATTTGAATCTATAAAACTGCTAACTTTTGTATATTAATCAAATGAAACAGAATCTCAAAACTAAATTCTGCTACCAAGAAACTTTTTCGGTTAGTAACACGCGCCCAATTAAAAATCCTCAATTTTTACAAGACAAATTGACACATCATAGTCGGCTCAAATTCAATCTTTCAGGCCATCTATTGACAAGAGATCAAGTCACAATAATTGCGCCAATTTTTAAAATTTAAAATTTTAATTTGTTGCTTTTACAGTAATAAAAATATATTTTCTCAATACAATAATACAAAATAAATACAATGAATAAGAGACTTTGTATTGCATACGATTTTCTAAATAGAAATCTTAAATTTATTGTGTGTATTTAAGCAAACTTATCGATTGGAATGCGGAAAAATCGGTGGAATTTTCGATTTAAATTTAATCACATTCATTAATTGTTCTTTTAAACTATTTGGTAATTCTAAACGATCATAATCTTGCTCGCTGATCAAATAATCCCTTACTGCTAATAAACAGCGAAATTTTAAACTGTACAATGGCAGTGTTATATTAACCCTTAAACGAATATTTGAGGGTATCTGACGTTGTGTTGGATACCTCTCTCCTAAGTACTCTCTTACAGTTTGCGGATAATAAACAAATTTCCCGTTGAGATATAAACGATCCTTTGTTACATGATCGAATGCTATCCAAGGATGTTGTTTATACGTATTTGTATCGATAAATTGTCCATTTTCCAATACGTAATAATTTACATATGAACCAGTAAAATCAATCCACACCACACTAACAGGCCTGTGTGTTAAATTAAAAAAACGTACCAATACTTTCACATTATTTGGTTGTGATCGCAATAATCGCAACTGTTCAGCCATTATCACTGGAACACCACAACTTTATCGACACGGTACAATATTGTTATAATCACGTGATCAAACAATTGTCTATTCGGCTGGCAGAAGATGGCTGTTTGTATTGCAATTATCGGCAAAGATGTAAGTAATTATCAATTCCACTCAAATTATCTACAAATATCTCAATAATTACACTCTATTTGTATCGAATTATTTAATTTAAAGTAAAATAATTGCAGATTTTTTTGACATCTGCGGTTGTTAATTTTCCGCCATTTTGATGGCGTCTACGCGTCTAAACAATATAATTTATAGTCGTATCGTGTCAATAAAATCGTCTGCACAAACTCATTGATATGCACAAATTACAAATCTAACCTATAATTTGTATTTCAGAATTCGCCGAAATATTTCTGTTGTTTAAATCCCGATGAAGAGCTACATTATCAATATAAGGTCTTATCATCGTTGGATATCGTTGAAGAGAAATTAAATAATAGTAAAAGTGGTAGTGATATACGCGAACCGTATTTAGGAATGTTGTATTCGTTAGAAACACATAAAATTTATGGTTATGTTACAAATACAAAAATAAAATTCATTATTGTTGTTGATTCAATGAATGTATCATTACGTGATAATGAAATACGTACTGTATGTTTTAAAAATATCTAGTAGTAGATTTGTGATTAATTATGATTATTTTTGTAGATGTTTAGAAAATTGCATTCCGAATATGCCGATATTGTATGCAATCCATTTTACATTCCAGGCGAGCCAATACTATCGAAGTAGAAATTGTCAATTATATAAAATTCACTCATTTAACGTAAGATTGGCTAGAATTTGACGGAATAAAAATCCCCATCTTTTACCAACTTGGTAACTTTATTGGTGTTGTAATTATCACGTGACCACAACCAAATGACGTACAAGTATATACTCTTGAGTCATTGGTTGTTTTAAAATTTTGCGCCGCTTTATACTATCAATGATGCTTGTTCAAATAAAATCTTACATTCAGTGAGTGAATCGAGTATATAATTGTCCTTTTAACTCATTGGTTTATTTTCAGAACATTCGATATGAATATTAAGAATATAATAACTGGCACCGTTTAATCCGCTAATTAATGGCATCATCTAAATGTATTATTGAGTTGATTCAATATTAAAATCAAATGTTCTTTTTAATAACAAGAAATAACCTACTTTATTTATTTATAATAAAATTAAATTAAATTTTGGGTTATCCCAATTGTTTTGATGCAGTCGTGTATTTTCCCAGTTCATGCATACGTTCCGGCAGGGATGCCAGGTCTGTCGATATTTCGGTAGATCTACCGGTTTGGACTTCAATTTATCGATATAGCAATTTGAAATTTAGTTCTACAATAACATTATTTGATTGCATTTTTGTGTCTGACGATACTTCTCTTCACAGCCGACTGTATGAGCTTAGGAATCTGAAAAAATAAGGTGTGCTTGTTTCCACATAGGGTTTGTCGGTTTTTAAAAACCGGTTGTCGACACCGGTTTTCCGAAAAAAATTGTACTATTCGAAAAATGAAAAAACCGGTTTTCAATAATAATGATAATAATATAATGTCACAATATAATAATATTATAGTTAATATAAACAATATAACAATCATTTTAAGTGGAGAACAAGCGAGATGATGACTAAATGTTATGTGCAGTGTTCATTCGGTGCGTGTGGTCGGTCAAATCAAGTGCGCCAGTCTTTATCAACCTGCAGGTGTGTACAATTCACTTGTGTGTTTCGGTGTCTAAATAAAAAATGTGTTGAAATTATTTAAATAAAATTCAGAAGTCGTTTACATATTTGTTATTTCTGGCGCCAAATTCAGTGATTATTCACTGTAATCGCAATGATAACTATA
>JACDRP010001236.1:0-11299 GCA_013841185.1 Hycleus phaleratus | reverse complement strand
GGAAAAATAACATCGTTGCCCCGAAATTTATTCGATAATTCGATATTCTAATCGGAATTTTTGTACTTTGATTGATTAGGAATTAAAATTAGAAACTTACATAAGATATTTTCGTTCAAATATCTTTCTATACTAACAAATAAACAGTACAACAATCTAAATGGTAAATTACCAATAATATCTAAAAATATTAATTAAATTAAAGAATCAAAGTGTATCGATCCCGGAAATATAAATGGAATGATATTCAAATTTATCGCGATTAAGGAAGGAATCGTACTTTGATTAGTAAAAATCTCAGTAATTCGAGATTCTATCGTTTAATAAGTCGGCAATAACCCTTAAACTTTCCACGTAATATTCCGGTTGTAATTCGATTGGCCATTTCCAATTATCGACCGCTTCCGGTTTCGTCATACCGCTCAAGACTAATAGTTTTTTATATCCACAATTGGCGGCAAAAGCCATATCTTCCATTATCCTGAAATTTAACAATTAAATTTCGGTAAATTATTAGGAAAACGCTTACGAATCGCCGATCATTAGCGTCCTGGCCGGATCCTCTATCCGGTATTTCTTCCTAATGAAACTGTCGTAATGCGGATACGGTTTGGAGAAGATCATCGGCTGTCGGCCGGAATTCTCCTCGATGGCCAACTGGAAATTTCTCGGACCTAATCGAGTCAATTGTCAATAATTGAATTAATTGTAAATTACCAATGTAGACCATATTCGCGCCGACCGGCACCTGCGAATCGGTGGCGGCGCAAATGAACAGAACATCGGCATTTTTCAGACAATTCGCCGCCTTCTGCAGCTGCAGAAAACTCAAATTTGGATCGAAATCGACGATGACCGCCCCGATTCGATCGTCGCCCCTCACAGTCCGCGCCAATATCTCCAGTTTCTCTTCGATACGGTCCGGCTGCAAGCACAATTCGATTTTTTTCCGGTTTTTCCGCGGCGGCGACTCACCGTATTTTGGGTGATTTTGAAGCCGGCTTCGGTCAGTTCGTTCTTGAAGAATTGCGTCGAAATGACGAATAATTCCCGATTGAAATTGATTGTTTTTAAATGGTCGATGATGGCCTGCAACGGTATGACCAAATCGTTGGATTCGTTCGATAGATCCAGTTGTCGGAGGATATCTGCGAAGATTCGTGTGCCTCTTGAGCTGTTGTTCGAAACGAAGATAACGCGTTTGCCTGATCGTCTTAGATTCTTGATAGCGACATCACTATCGGGGATTTTTTGCATCATAAAAGTAACTACACCTGGAATGGGCGAATTTAATCAAATTGTTTCGGGTTGACGACAATAATTACCGTCGATATCGCACAAGACGTCATCGAAAGAATCAAAGAACGCATCTTGTTCGGTTTTCGAAGCACTCGCGAGATTTTTCATTGTAAAATTTTATTAATAAACTCAAAACTTTACACAAATACACAAATTCACAGAGCTAAACGAGTTTGAATGGATCCATTCAATAGACTGACAGATTTTAATGATTCATGTCGACTTATTCTAATGTAAAAATTGCGGTTCTATTCAGAAAAAAGCCAGTATTAGTTATGATTGCGACAATATTATCAGTAGATAACTCAATATAGTTGCGATTGTAATGTAAATGGGAAAACCTCTCGATTTGTATGATAAAAAACCCACAATGGGTACCTGAAACAGTGGTTTGAATTCCTTCAACAAAAAAACAAACTGATAGATGAATAAAAAGGCGATTTTTCCATGAAAAAAGTAATTTTTGCATGAAAATAGCACAATTTTTGTCCACAAATCATAAACCTGGTGCAAGTTTCCAGAAAACGGTTTAAAATCGTGCAAACTTTGCCAATTTTCGTAATTTTCCGGAAAACTTCCGGGTCGATTGGAAATTTCTTCTATATTTGGAAATCTCGTGCAATTTACCCTCGATTATTCGTTGAAAACAGATCGATGAGTTATGTGGGAAATTGGGAAAAATAGGTTTCTAGATTTTCATATAATTCAAAATTTCCACAAAATTTTCCAAAATTATAAAATCCCGGTTGTGCGGCTTGAAATGTTCTTTCGAACAAGCCCAAAAACTGAAATTTTCACTGAAAAATGAACGAGAAATTTTAAACGAAAATTTTCATCAATTTCGTGTAAATTTTGCTGTCCAAACGCCGCTTGCACGCAATTTCGGTCCTAAATTACAACAATTTGTAACAAATTTGCCTACAAATCATTTTGAAGAGGAAGCTTTGAGGCCCTTTAGATTCTCCAATGACGAAGTTTACGTAATTTTTCTGTTCAAAATCAAGGACAGCAACACAATTTTTATGATGCACGCGATTCCTGAGAAAATGTCCGGTTCACCGATTTTCTAAGTAAATAATTAATGACACTACGGTTTCCCCAGATTTAACAAAATTTCAATTACGGTGCTGGTTTAATCGGAAATTTATGTTGCTTTAGAAATGTTTGATCAACGACATTCCACTTGTGTCTATAAATATCTTCAATTTCTGAGATTTTATCAAAAATGAGGACGTATGTCGTAGATTTTATACTAATACCATCATCATAGGATATTAATTTCTGTGTAGTTAACAATTCTAGTATATTTTTATATAAAAATTTATAAATAATAATTAAAGAGAGGCTTTCCACTCCCTGTAGGGGCAATATTTGGTAAAGTAGGCTGTGCGTCTCAATCCACTTCGACTAGTAGGCTATGGAATCACATAACCTCGGTTATGTCAAAACAACTGATTTCATAGCCAACTATTCAACACTAGGCTGAGATGCACAGCTTACTTTTCGAAATGTTGCAAATCGGAATGCGTCAACAATAATCGAATTTAAATATTCGAAATACCAGATTTCTCCAATTGTTCCAGTACACTTTTCAAATTCGAATCGAACAATTCACACCGTATCGGCATTTCCAACGAATAAAACGGATTCTTTAGCGCATAATCGGCGTAAATTTCATAAATCCGTTTCAACAGCACATCAATGCCGGCCTGATTTCGATCGGTAATTACCATCATCTTGATACCGGTCAACGTTTGGAAACAATGCAATTTAAACGTGTCGGCTTCCAATATTTCAATACCGGAGGATTTCGGTTCCGGACTCAGTTGGCTCGCTATGGCGAACAACGGATAGAACATGCTGGCTAGGAAGATTTTCTCGTTGGTGGTCATCCGGGGCCGGCCGAATTTCAATTTTAACGGGTAGCTGTCTTTATTTTCCAACACTTCGAATACGTCACGGCCATCGTCCAATTGGCGATTCGTAATCGGTTGACCATTGACGGCGTACAGAACGTGACCAACTGAAATACAAGACACAATTTGATTTTTTTTAAATCGCGCGTAATTACCTTGAATGCCGTCTCTTTGGCCGAATTCTACAATGATTTTCTTATTCTCATAATGGAGTTTGATATCGAGCGGATATTGGAACGATTTCTCGGTCTCTACTTTCGGCACAAAATGCTCCAAATTGTAGATTAAACCACCCGATTTCGATACAATATACACCCCGTACACCACCATTGTTTACACAATTATTCTTGAATTTTGAGGTTAGGTTATTAATTTTGAGGTTAAACAATTGAAAATGACAGCTGTCATCTACCATAGCCAAGTCGATTTCGAGTAAATCCGTAAATTCGACGAAAATTTCGATAAAATCACAAAAATAACCAAGGATCATTATTCTTATAGGTCATTTATATTGATATAACAACGTAAATGGACTATATTTAATGAATTATTCCTATTATAATTCTAATAAGATACGTAAAGTTTCAACAGACATAGAGGTTATAAAGATCAGCTGTTTGTAATCAAATACGAATTAATAAATGTGTGGAAAACCCAATAGAAACAATGGATATGCTTAGTGTAAGTCGTCTAAATTATAATTGAAATTAAATTAATTTTTCCAATATATTTAGAGTATGTTGTCGAGTTTTTTACGTGGTTTCGTTGATAGTTTCCGCGGTTTTCCGCAAGTTTTCTTTATCGATCGCGAGATACAAGAACGACAAGCCCAATTGCACGCACGTATTTCACCAAAACGTACCGCATCGGAGTCGAGAGAACCGACACCGATTAAAGAGAATAAAGGGTAATGTAAAATTGCTCTTTACCAATTTACAATAATCAAATAATTGTAGAAATAAACCATCGATATTCCGATGTATGTACATCTGTTTCAAATGGAATGGTATTCTAGTGGCTGGTGAATTATTAATTTATCATCTATTGATAAAGACAATCTTTCAAAATTTGTTGAATCTGAATGGTCCAACAACACAATCGTGGGGTTATTATGTTGAATATTTTACGATATTGTGTTATAGTAGTTTCTTTCTTATGCCGGTTTTTGCAATAACCAAATTTATTAATACTCTCTTATATCAGGTAATCCGCAATTTATTGATAATAGTGGTAGACTTTATTAAAACGTGTCTTGCAATATTTCGAAAAGTGAGCTGTGCATTCAATCCAGCGTTGAATAGNAAACAGTTTTTCCATCAATTGAGGTTATGTGATTTCATAGCCTACTAATTGACATGCACAGCTTACTTTTCCAAATAGTGCGAATTTGACGTTTTCACTCGCGGTAAGCAGTGAAACGCCTCTTTAGTTATAAATATTGGCATATTTCGGCCCCTCATTAGTCAATTTGGCACAAAATCTACCAATATTCCCCGAATAACTCGAAAAATTGAACCAAATAATTTTAGGATGTTAGCAATCTAGTCCATAAGGCCTCAGGTCGGCGTTCTGTTTCAATGGGCTTAAGTCAAACAATTGCCGATTTTATATTCAGTGGTATAATTGAAATTCTATTCCAACAACAGGCTAGATTAATGTTATTAATACCATTTTGGCCAATTGCTATAAGTCTATATATAGCCCATAGGTGTTTATTATTTTCATTATATGCCTTTGAATATAAATGGTTTGAATATGGTTGGGGTTTAAATAAACGTCTAACGTTTATTTGCATGTATTGGCCGTATTTCATCGGTTTTGGTTTATGGTTAGAATTAGTAACACAAATATCCGAATCGATTATTATCAGTGGTGGTATATTCGGGATATTATTCCCATTTTTAATTATCAGTTCGTTTAAATCAGTTCCTGTAACAGAAGGGTAAATTTTAATTTAATTTTCTTCTATATTAATTTAATATTATTGTAATTTTACAGATCACCAATAGCTATACCGATATTTAAACCGGTTATAGCGTTAACGAATTTCATGTTTACCGTTCTTAATAAGAATATTAACAAAAATAAACAATCGGCACCAATTCAAAGACAATCAAGTACACCAATACGGAGATGATCTTCAACTGTTTTTGTTCAATTTTTTAGAATTAATCGACTGATTGTAATTTAATTAAGTTACTGTTTTTGCTAATCATTAAAAATTAAAGCTTTAATTCCACATTTCTTTCAACTATTCTAAATACTCATGTAAACTATCGTTATCTAAATAATCATTTGATGGTTTTTGTAGAATATCGGGCGCCATTTTATATTTACAAAAATTGATACTGCGTTGTAGATATTCGTAATTTAAAACAGCATCACTATCGTCGATATAAATATCATTTGTGCTATTATTGCGCGACACTTCAAATTTATTCCATTTATAATTGTTACATTTCCGACTAGCTGGGAAACTTTGTAATAAATTTAGAACTGTCGGGTGGGTTAAACCGAAGAAATCGTTACCACGCGGTCTTGTACTAACAACATTCAATGATAATGTGTCGTTGATTTTTTGTAATAGTAGCGAATGGCACATGTCGGGTGTATCGCCGATTATCGGTGGTGAATTATCGTCGGTTTCGATTTCAAATCTACAAAAAATCGGTGAATTTCTGGTGTTTTTCAATCGTTAATTATCTACCTCGGTAGTCCGTTAATTTCGGCGATTTTACAGCTGTACATACACTTGACTGTGGGGTCATCTAGACTGCCGTAAATTCGAGTTGAGAAGAATCCAATGGGGTAGATGGCGTCTTCACAGTGGAATTCAACACGATCCGATACAACTTCACCTAAACAATGGATTGTTAAATTGCCCAATTCGATTGGGAAAATCGGCCGGCCTGTATTGTCCAACGGTATCGGTTGGACGATTCTCTTTTTCAATTTAATCGAACTTCGTCTAGATCTCGACTTTTTCTCTACAAATTCACAATGAAACTCCCATTTCGATACTAAATTGAAATACAACCTGATAGATCCGATATTGGTCGTCTTTTAGTCTTTTTCGTATCACTCCCGGTATTTGAAACGATATTTAGAGGTGTCGATATTGACGTTGACGGTTGGGTGAAGCCCATTTTGGCTAAATTTTGAACTTCAACAGCCACTTGTGGTTCGTATTCGCACAATTTCTTCAATAGAAATTTACGTTCTTCTTTACGCACGATGATTTTCGTTTGAATATCCTCCAATTCGTCAATTAAAGCAGCATTCTCCTAAAATTTGAGGTTATGTTCAATTTTTGTTTTTCTTATATATCCAAAAATGTAAATACATGAACGTATTCGCGGATTAATTGTTTTAAATAATTCAATTTTTCTTTATATCGGCTTGGTGGACGTTCTGGTAGATTTTTATTGATGCTTTTTAAGTAATTTTCGTAAGCATTCGACATTTTTACAGTTGAAATAAACAAATCTACTATCAGTTGGTAGAACTGGTAGTGGGAACTAAAATTTTTAGGCGCCATTTATGATTTACTGTAACAGTAACAGTACTGTTATTGCTACTGCCAACATAAAATACTGCAAAGAAAAGCGAATTATTTCTAGATTATATTAAAATTAATCAGTATTACAGTGAAGTGACCAGATAATTTACAAACAGATTAGTAATTTAATATCTCTAATTTCAATAAAGAATCAAAATTAGATTTAAATTTCCCGCAATTTTAATTAGTAATTATCCATGTTATCGACCAATCAGATATAAGAAATAACAATTGGTGCTTTTGTATGCTAGTGCAAACGTACTTGTAATGTTGGCAACATTTGGAAATTGATATTGCCATATTGCTCATATATTCCTCGAATTCAGTGATTTTTTTATATTGATTAAAAATAAATAAAAATAAATTACTGAATAAAATTTGGCAAATTTATAATTCTTAACTAAATATTCAGTAATTTAACTGTTTTTATCTAAATAAATAAATAGTTTGTCGACAATAAAAGAAAAGATTATGACAAATTAACGTTGTCAAGGAATTTGTAAAGAACTTGGCAACATTGTCTAAATAATTTTCTGAAAATTCTTGTTAAAAAACACCCCTTTAGAAGAAAAAGAAAACATTGTGAAATAATGAATCGTTGGAAATACACAAGTCCGTTATTATTAGAAAACGAATCAACATTAACTTGTGAAAAAAACGTGAGAATCTACGATGGTGACCAAAAAGTACAATTCCATTATCAACTACATAAAATTCTTATCATTTTCTTTATTTTTTAGACAAATTTCGAAGGTGGTGAACTGATTATAACAACACATCGGATATTATGGGGCCGTCCTGGTGATATCGCCAAAGGACAAACGTGTCTAGCTTTATATGTGAATTTAGTTGCTTGCGTTGAAGAACAATCATCGGCTTTCAGTTTTAGTCGTTCGAAAAAAGTAATTCTCTACTTGTATGAAGCACCAAATGGTAGTTTTACTGCGTCATTAATTTAATTAATTTTTAATGATTTTAATTCATAGATAGTCTACCAGGGCCGCAACAGACTAGTATTTATAATCATACGAAACTATCGTTTCGTGAGGGGTTCAGTAGTGATGTTGTTGGAATTTTAGTGGATTGTGTACAGAAAATCCGATCACCTATACAAATAAACCCACCAATAAAACCATCGACATCAAATCAACCACCACAAAGAGCCCTAAGATTCGGTATTGTCGGTATTGAGAGGAATTTAGAAGAGAAACAGAAAGCCACTGATGAGAGTATATCGATAGCGTTTCAAGATTTAAATAAACTAATGACCAAAGCTAAAGAAATGGTAACACTATCGCGAACAATTTCAACAAAAATCCGAGTACTAAACCCGTACCAACACAAAAATCTTTGATAATAATTCGATTATTTTAGGAGAAACAGGGGGATATTTCAGAGGACGAAACAATCCGTTTTAAATCGTATCTATTACGTTTAGGTATTGATGATCCAGTAACTCGAGATGATTACAAATCGGATAATGTGTATTATCGGAAATTATCCGAACAGATTTGTGAAATTTTGTTGGAACATGTTGAAGAAGTCGGCGGTATGGTGATTTTGGCCGATGTTTTCTGTCGTGTTAATCGAGCTAGAGGTCTCGATTTACTATCACCGGAAGATATTTTAACAGCGTGTCGTTTAATGGCCAAATTAGGTTTACCATTGAAATTATATCAATTCAATTCTGGCGTAATTGTATTGCAATTAAGTAATTTAGATAGCGAGACAATAGCCGAATCGACCGCCGATTTGGTAAATTCTATTTATTTAGTGATTATTTTTTATTATTGGAATTTATTGTTGGCTAGGTTGAAAAAGATGGTTCGCTAACTTATGAGGAATTGACGAAAACGTTGGGAATTCCAACAACTTTAGCAAAAGAACGATTATTAACAGCTGAAAAATATGGGAAAATATGCCGTGATGATTCAATTGAAGGTCTAAGATTCTATCCTAATTTATTCTTAACTCAAGATGTGTAATTTTAATAAACGCTATTATAACAAATTCGAATTTGGCGCCGATTTTCTATCCTGTTTTTCTATACGGATAGTAATAGGTAAGACAATGATAGAGAATTTGCAAATTTAGGACGCAGTTAAGTTTAAAATTCGCGCTTGTTTAATTGTCATTGTTTAGATGGCGGTAGTGTTGTCTAAACAATCTTCCATCTTGTTTCTTATAGGGATTTCAATGGGTTGAACAGAGATGGATAGATTGGTAACGGTCCATTTAAATCCCGCTTTATTTAACCTCATATTCTAGAAATGTCAACAAAGCGGCCTTTAATAAACGTTTTTTAAATTGTGATTTTCGTGCTAACAAATTTAAATTTGTTACGTTTTGTTAATTTAACGATTTTTTTAGTGTATTGATGGCGTCTGTTAGGAATTTATTCGATCAACAATACGGTAACGGTGAGTTTGTTCGAACGAAATCTCCCGCTCAAATTTTGATCAATTGCCATTTTAGTCAAATGGAAATTTTACGATAACATAATTAAACGATTACGTTGTCCAAAAGAAGAACAATATACGCAATTGTTGCCGCGCGAAGATGTGATAATTGATACGCCGATATTTGCGTGTAAATTCGCCCAACAGAGGAACAACGAGAATTTCCTAGCGTTGGCCAATGAAGATGGAAAATTAGCAATACACGATACCACAAATAATGAAGAACGTCACGGTGTACGGGCCCATAATAATGCGATTTTCGATCTAGCTTGGATGTTCGACGATATGAAAATCGTGACGGCATCCGGCGACCATTCGGCCCGGCTATTCGATATAACCGACAACGATATCCGAGAATTGCAAGTGTTCACCGGACATACGCGTTCGGTGAAAACGGTGACTTTCCGTAAAGATGATCCGAGCGTTTTTGCTACTGGCGGCCGCGATGGGAATATCATTTTATGGGATACACGATCGAATACGTCGAATTTTATCGGTAAAGCCGATCGGACGATTTTCAATTCGCATCAGGTGAGGACGCCGAAACGCAGCCGGCGGAAAGTTTTGGGCACGTCATTGTCGCCGCATACGGCGGCTTTAATCGGCGCCAAAAGCGTTACAGGTTTGGTGTTTCGTAATGATGATACGTTGATATCGTGCGGCGCCGGCGATGGGGTTATCAAAATTTGGGATTTGCGCAAGAATTATACGATTTACAAAACGGAACCGTTACCGAAAGGTAAAATTCCGTATACTGGTAGTACAACAAAGAACGGTTTTAGTAGTTTGATTATCGATAAAGACTGCCTTAAATTATACGCTAATTGTTTGGATAATACGATTTACAGTTACAATTTGAATTCGTTAAATCCGCAACCGATAATGAAATATATCGGCCATCAGAACAGTACATTTTATATTAAAGCATCATTAAGTCGAGATGGTTTATATTTGATTAGCGGTAGTAGTGACGAGAATGCTTATATTTGGAATATAAATTCGCCTAAACCTTTCGTTAAATTGACCGGACATAGCGCTGAAGTTACTTGTGTGGCCTGGTGCGAAATCGATGATATAACAATCGTTACATGTTCCGATGATATGACGCACAAAATTTGGCGTATTGGCCATGAGGAATTACCAGATAATTGGCAAATCGATGGCCGCGGACAGGCCGAATTACTCCCATTAATCGATCCAATTGTATCGAAATTGAAACGTTGTAATCTTTACAATAATGAAAATAATTGTACACCGAAAAAATTGATAATCGGTTGTAATAAATGTGATACACCGTCAACGAACGATTTTTGCCAAAATTGCACACCATCATCATCAACAACAACAAATAAACGTAAATCGTGCAATGAAATCGTTGAAATCAACCCAAAGCGATCGCGTAGCGAATTATTTGAACCAAGGAAATTATTTTGTAATCTACAAGTAACAAATGAATCGTCATCATCGTCATCGCCGACTGTTAATCTGCCGAATTTCGTGATTGATGGGGTTGCGCCGCATTTGAATTATTCGCCGCCGAAGAAGAAATCGTACGATTGGTTGACGAAGATGCGTATCGAGCGGAAATTACGTAACGATTTTATTGATGCGTCCAATGATTTGCAATTGTCCCAACCGCCACCGGTTAAAGTGGCGAAATTGGAGCAATCATTGGCGAATCAACAGCAGAGGCGTTGTGGTTCGCCGCAAAGTCCGATTTTGAGGTTTTTTAAAATCAAATGCGATGGACATTCGTCTTGTAATAGCAGTAATGGTAGTAGTAAGCATACGACGCAGAATTTAATCGTAAATAGTTCGAAAGCCAGTCAGTAATTAACTAAAAATTGACAAATATATTCCTATTATTTTTGTATTTCTCTTTATAAGACTTGAATTATTTTGTTGAAATTGTTTTTTTTTTCTGCTTATACATGTAAAGTATTATTATAAAGTATAAAAGTTAGAATCTCGTTGTTTATAGTCTTATTGTTGAGTATTTTTTGATGAAATTAACACGAAATTGCCATTTATCGGTTTTGAATGTTGATTTTATTAAAAATGCATCA
>JACDRP010001235.1:0-11302 GCA_013841185.1 Hycleus phaleratus | reverse complement strand
TGGTTAAATATCGCTCTATTAGATATTTCGGCTATGAGTAAAAACGCCAATTTTCGGCAGTTTTCTTAGAAAATTTTCTAGAATGGTTATTTTAAAAACCTTCTATTACTATAATTATTCGTTTTTATAATTTAGTAGCAAATTTATTGCAATAAGAGAGGGTGGGCTATATTTAACACTTCATGTCATATGTTCGTTTGTTCATGTCAATAAGGTAACCTCAATTCGTTTATATTTTTGGTTATAATTTAATAACAATAATAAATAATTTACAACAAAGAAATTGTAATTAATAATATTCGAAAGTTGTAGAGTAAGTAGAATATCGCTTCTATTGTCCCCATTACATGTTAGAATAATTATAAAGAATTTCGCTTCCAGTTGCTAAATTCCACGTATAACGTTAAAATCTACGATAAATAATCAATTAAAGACTGATTACGTATTAGAAATGTATCCTAGTAAGTAGATTTTAGACAATAATTATGAGACAATTATTAGACAATTACGAAATTAATTTCAGCGTCTAATAGAAATCGACAAATTGAATATCGTACTTTAGGTGATGGTATGGACGATTCTTTATTGAATTTAACTGAAAATCCTGCAAAATTGAAAATAAACATTAATCCAACTGATGAAACTTTAGCATCATTCCAACCAATCGAACCAAAATCAGAAATTATCAATTTAATACCGAAATATATACCTAAAGAGAGGAAACAACCAAAATTTTTAATTGGTAAACGAAAAGAACCAAAATTCGTACCATACGAACCTTATAAAGCTGCAATAAAACCAATTGTGCCTAAACGATATCAAATGAAACTTCCAATAATGAAATCGTCTAGAAATAACGTTGAAATCCAAAAATTAGTAACACAAATGAGTGAGATGCGTATGATTGAATTGAATAAAGCTAAAAAAGAAGCTGTCGAAAATGAAGAGAATCTAATAACGAAAAAACAATGGGAAAAGGAGAAACAAGCTTATGAAACCGATATAAAGAATTTACGTGAAACTAATTCCCATTTAGAGAATCAATTGAAATTTCAAGCTCAAGTTAACAGTGAATTGAAGACATTATTAGTGGCAGCTGTTGGTGAAGATTTAGAAACACGTGTACAACATTTAACTGAAGATAAACTACAATTAGCTCGGGCATTATTAAATTCAGCCAATCATCTAACATCACATCAAGAACAAACCGAATGGCTATCAGGACAATGTGAAGTATGGCGTAGTAAATTTCTAGCGTCAAGTTTGATGGTTGAAGAATTGGCTAGGTGGAAATCAGCTTTACAAACACGTATCAATGATTTACAATCAATTATTAAAAGTTTATTAGAAGAACGTCGAAAAGTTCACGATAAAAACTTGAAGACTTATTGTTTTTTAAACGGTATTGCTCAACGTATCGATGATAAAAAAATCGAATTAAATCCATTGAAAGATTGTAATATTATCGTCCTAGCTAATACTAATTGTAATTTAAGTAAACAAATCGGTGAAATTTACCAAATCGATACGAATTATTGTGGGGTACTGTTCGATAATTGTTTGAAATTATCTCAGATTACAACAATTGAAAAAAATGCTTCGAAATTATTACAAAATCCTGTAACAATATCAACGAAACAGGAAGCAATTTGTAATGTTTTAAGAGGTACAGCTATGTCTTTAACTGGTGAACAAATTTATTTACAACATCCATCTGATCGGGCAACTTGTTGTGCACATTGTAAAGGTGAAATTAAGGATATTTGATAGTGGGTTTTTTGTTTAGATTTATCAAAAAAACCTCTATTATTATTATTAGTTGGGGCAATTTGAAATAAAGTCAATCTATGGACATCAAAGGCGATTGAATTCATGATCCTTTGGAATTCCTGATTTGATAATAACTGATCCTTTTGAGTGTTGTTTGATTGTCGAATTCACCCAATAGTGTCCATATTTTTAAATCTATTGACTTAAAAAATTGTGAATAAAACGCTACCGTACCGGAAATTTACTAACAAATAGAGAATATTTAACACTTCCGGTGATCGTATAATTTTTACAATCCATTAACATTGTAAATTACAATGGAAATTCCAATATCCTGGAGATGATACTATTTCCGGTTTTAGTGTTTTTAAATTTGATTGATTGATATTGCCGCCTTTATAAAATGTCCAATTTTGTTAATAAATGGACATTGAGTGTTCGTAATTAAAAAAAAATATATATTTTCACTTGTTCAGACCGTTTTCTCGGCTTTATGTGCTAATAGCGGTCCGGTTAAAGTTCCTTTTTGACTGTTTGTTAATAATTTTAAATATACCAATTAGAGACGTCAATTCTATCATGAATTTGTATTGTTTACGTACTTTAATTTAGTTTAGTTTCGATGCGATTGAAAAGCTGTCTAACTGAACTTTCTGATAACACCATCATTAGTTGTAAAGTTAGATAGACAGCTTAGATGAACATCGAGGGGAATATTATTGTACTATTTTAAATGTTAGTAAACTTTTGCCAATTTGCCGTATCAAAGGTTCACTTTAAACCGACCCCAAAAAAAACAACAGGAGTTATCCCATTAAAACTATCTACTTATTGTCTATAGATGCGATGTTTGAAGCGAATTTCGCATATGAATATTTTATCGAGTTTTCGTACAATACAAAGAAAATTCAATTCGACTTGTTAGAAAACTGTTCAAAGTTTTCGCACCACCACTTTCACTCAATACGAATATATAATTTAATTTTACATATAACAAAACGATACAATGTAGAAATTGCGTATTTCGGAATATTTGAAGAGGGTGCAAGAATCAATAATTGAGTCTATCTGATGTACGATAATTTCAAACAAAATTGTTGTTTTTCATCCCTGTTAGTGACAATATTTGATATAACTTGTTGTTATATCTACAATTTGTTTCTTTCAGTTAATTATGGAATAGTCCATACAAATTCACTACAATATTAATCAAAATTCCAAGTGAGTAAACATTGTGATGGCCAACATTAGTTCCGGTAATGTTTCAACTCTTTGTTCTAAAATGCTTCCCTGTTGAATTTTCCTCATGTTTCTATTTCCTGTTATTTTACAATGCAAATATGCATATTGTTATTTTCTATATAATATTTGTATTGTAATTTTCTGAAACGTAATTACTGTTAAAGTACACATTAATAAAAAATTTATCTAGAATATTAATCTTTTAAAATAGTCATATTTCATGCACTTGCAACAGATAATTAAACTCATACAAAATGAGATATTGCCGGTAGATAATTGATATTTCATCTTAGGTCACGTAATCTTGTAAATTTTGTTAGTAAACGTTTAATTTAATTCTATTATAGAGTGATAGTAAGATTTTCGCGGACTTATTTATAAATTGTAACAATTGTACAACAACAATAACAAATGTAGTTTGGCTGTCAGGTGATTCGGACGAAAAAACCGAGTTGTACAGCCAGTGAATTTGTCTTTTCTTCAACTGAAAAAAAGAGAACTATTAAACTAAATAGATTAACGCTAATTGTGCGAAACGGAACAACTGTTAGTGAATAAATTTTGTAGTAGAAAAAATATTCAAACATAATCACAAATTTCTAGAACTATAGACTTCTGTTTCTGGTTCTGTAATTGCGGAATATTCTTACAGAGATACAGAGAAGATTTGTTTTGAAAAATTACAATTGAACTTGAGTTTCAGAATTTAACAAATATCGATTTTTTACAGTAAATAACAATTTTTTTCCGGAAAATTGACAGAAACTAACATCTTTTGATGAAATATTAGAATTTAGTAGAATCAGAAAGAGCAATTTAAGGAATCTTTGTGGGCTTTTTTGTAAAATTCCGATTCAATTTTGGATGACAGTTATATTTTCGCTTATAATTATTTTTGATTTTTCAATGATTTCCTTACAATTTAGAAAAAATTGAGAGCATTTTCCAAATCTTGTAGTTTTGCAGAGAATTAACGAAAAATTGATTGCACAACAAGCTTTTTGTGCTTGATTCATTTTCGTTTCTGTTTCTGTTTCTACTTCCGTTTCCGAATCCGTTTCTTATACTGTAACATTTCTAGTAATTTGCATTTTAATAGACGTTTGAAAAATTTTCAGTAATTGAACCAATTTCTGCCTTTATGCCGGTTTTTCTTCACAGACAAGAGCTTTGAAACGAACAAACAATTACGGAAGCTCTTACAACGTGCACTTCACTTAGCTAAACATCCTGAAAACTAGACTTGAAGTCAAAAATTACATTAAATGTTATTAAATAAACTTTAAAGGGTTGATTTCCAATAATGTTAAACATTATCGTATAATATAGTGCAGCGTGTTCTACCATAAACTGAGTCAGTTAATTCGTTTAGAGTGCCGTCACTGGATCATACCAATCATAAACCAATTTCCTCCGAACATGGTTAATGTAAATTAAGGGTTGTTTATTTTGTATTATCACTAAATATAACATGAATATTGTAATATTTAGAGGTGTATTAAGTAGATTAGATTGTTGAGCTTTTATTTAAAAACTTCAACAACATATTTAAGTCTAGTTTTAGAGATGGCTTTTAGATAATCATCTAACAGTTTAAAATTCAAATAGGTAGACGACATTTTACCGTAGTATGTTTCTATATTATCTAACTATGTTGTAATATCCGTCCAACTTTATTCATCATTTACGTTGACGTTAATAGATGCGGTATGCAACAGTTTGTTGGAGGTAATTTATTTTTAAATTGAAACAATGTCTATAATTTCTTTTTTGATTGAAAATTAATGGACTATAACTGAAGAATTTGATGTAAATTGTTTGTTTAATTTTGATAGATTCCAGTAAAACTGGCACAATTTGTTTCTCTTTTNATTTGTTTCTCTTTTTGATAAATTCTACGACAATCATTAGAATGATAGTTAAGTTGAGTAAATTGTATAAACCGTTTTCTTTGTTACAACAAGAACCAAGTAAACTCGAATATTGATTAAACGAGCCAAATTAATTTCAATTAAAACAACGTCATTTAAACGACACGTCACCGTTTTATATTAAAAATCTTGTTAGAAATTATGACAGAAAACGAATGACGCCGAAAAAATAACGTTTTCAACTTAAATATATTGATTGATTCAAAATATTGGCGAGTTGGTGGAATTAATTCAGAAAGTTTGAATTTTAGTTTTTCAACAATATGAAAATATGAATTCTGGATTGAATAAACGATGGAAAATCAACTCGTTTAATTTAAATTTCCATTTGATCTATTCGTAAAGGAATATTGAATCTGCCGGAACTTCATTAGATAATTAAACGAATTTTAGTGAATTATTTATACTTATCAAACAATTAATTTATTGCACTATACAATGTAAAGTTTCCCAAAAATCTACAAGAAACAAATCGAAATTACTCTAATTAATTCATTAATAAATCATCTGACTTGAAATATTCAAAATAGCGTCATTTATACGCGAATCTAACGCCGTGATTAATGTTAGTTTCGTAGATTTTTTAATTGAAATAAAATTATAAAGTTGTGGAATTTTGGTGGATGCGCCGGGCGAATAACAAGTTTTATATCAATAAATGTTGGTAAAACACACAATATTTAATTAACGATAACAATAATAAAAATGATATTTTCGATGGGGATTTATAAGGGAATTGTTGAGTGCCAGCAAAATAGAAGAATTTCAAACTGTATTCATCTCACAGATTATTTTCTCTAGTTTTGTTACAAAGAAAACGTTTGATTCATTCTTTAATCTACTCTCTACTCGTTCTCATTTCATTCGCTGTTGTTACCAAATGCAATGGAAATATTTACTGAATAAACAGACTGACCGTAGAATAATACAAACGATACGAAGACGTTGTTGTTATTATTCTTATTATTCATTATTTATTATTTACAATTCTCTTGAAAATATTATTAAATAAACAGAAGGGCGTATTCATTATTCTTTGTTGTTGGCTCTTCTAAGAATGGATGAAATGTTAATTAAAATCGAATGGATTTTCCGATTTGTGCATTCAATTCGATCAAATTATAGAGTTTTATCGTGTAACTATTACCGTATGCACCACTGATTGGTAGTGGTCTATAAATTTGGTAATTTACAATTGTAGGTTTAATAAAAATTGTAGTTTTCTATTAATAATGGAAAAATATTATAATTGATTAATAGTGTGGTTGATTTTATATTTATAACTTTACTAAATTAAATTGTCTAAAGTTTAATATTAACAAAAGCCTGTAAAGCTTTAGTGCACTAGAATATAATTTCTCCATTACGATAAACTTTAAATTAGAAAATTAACCTTGACTTAACAAAATAGTAAATTATGTTGTCATCTCAATTCTCCTAGAAATATAAAGTTTCCATGTAGATTATTAATGGTTCTATTTCAATGGTTACAAATAAGCCTTGTATAAGGAGATATTTGTTAAAATATTGAAATTCTAGTTGAATATTGTCAACAAACACCACTTTACCGGAATGATCCATTATTATTAAGTCTTCAATATTCAACCTTTCATAGATAAACTTGCAAAGATATTCCAGTGCACGTGGAATGTGGCCTAAAAGGATACAAGTCTCCATTTACAAAGCCTTTTAATAGGATCGTTTTGTTTTGCGTTAATTGCACAACAAACAAGGGATCTCTATACATATACACATATATAAACCAAAACGAATCTCCTATATTGTAACAATAACGAACTGTTAGAGTTTCATTGTCAAAATCAATGGTTATTTTATATATTTCGATCATTAAAACAACAGAATAGTAATTTTCCAGGTCAGAACTTGGTTTAATTAATACATTTCTACGATTCGTATTGCCTGCGGTATAGCGTATAGAATAATTACAGAGAACTGGAAAAACTCGTCTAATTTCCACGATTTTATTTCACTACAACCGATTCTATCATCTAAATCGATAATTAAACAAAAAAAAAATTAAACCAATTAAATTGCGATTTAATTGATCTATCGTGTAGACGTTTTAAAATTTGAAAAATACTCCAATTACAATTAGTCTAACAATTCAATTATCACTCACTAGATTTAAGTATATAGTTAGAAACGAATTCAATTGTCATTTCGTAACAATTGAACTGTCTTGATGTTTTAATTAATGCTATACAATTAATGACAATTAAGAATCGTTTTCAACGACTAGGAAAAGTCGTAACAAGAAGAACTGTAATTACAGTTAGCACACGGTTCGGAACTTATTTCAGTTGTAATTCGTGTGAAAACGTGAAAACTTTCAACAAATATCCGGATAAACTTGCCTGGTACGTTTTTAGATAGGCGTGTACGTGTTTCCCACCTGTCCCCGAAAAAATCCAATTCTAAAATAGTATTTTCGAATTTATGATAATGTCGGTTTAAACAAATAGATTTGTTTGAAGATAACTCATTTCCATTAGGAAGAATCGCTTGTTATTAACTTGAAAATAATTGTGCAATTTTGCAACGACCACTAGAGTGAATCTTGTATATGTATGGATTATAATCTGAAATTGCTTTCATTAGCTAATAGAGCAATTTATAATAAAACTCAAGTGTAGTTTGCCAATTAAAATTTCCGACTACTGTTAGTAAACAACCAATATTTTGCAATCTATTGTCTTTTCGATCGAATTTTGAAGAAAAATTATAAATAAAAACACCAATTAAATTTGTTGTAAATTTCATTTAACATAAAAGATTGAACATGATTATACCAACTGAGATTTGATGCAAATATTATAATCAAAATATAACAAACTAATTTGCAATTATAACCATCTGTTACGAATAATAATTTCGTATTTTGTCAATTATTGGTATACCGAAATTCCATTAGAATAATTTCCAATTGATTGTTATTGTTACAACATTGTTGGAATTGTTTGTTTATTTAACAATAATTTATTCAATTGTTAAATGAATCAATTAACAAATAGCAGATTTCCACAATAACAAGAATAACAAAAAGAAACACTTTCGGGTTTTTTTCCACCCCAACTATACTCGTCAACATTCTAACTATCATCAATTATTAACGAAATGATTGTGTCAAACTAACAACAACGGCGAGCCAGTCTATCATTCACTGATAAAAAATTCAACAATCAATCAACGAAGAAAAAATTCTCGCTTTATTGTACAAGACGTCTCGAATTAACACTCTTGCTATTTACTGAAATTACAACCAAACAAGTTGGAAATTATCGAGTAGTTGTAGAAATTTGGTGGATGCGCCTCAAATCATCGAGGATTACAATGATTCGATATAAATTAATTAGAAATGAACTGAAAACAATGTAATGTCTAACAATAGGGGATGAAAAGGTCAGTAGAAAAGACGCGAGAAATGGAACGTATACATAATGTATAATGTGTAATCTGGGAATATGAAAAAAAATATATAAACAAGACTATTGATCAAGAGTTGTACATTAGAATCGCGAGTCGAATTCGTGATTTGACTGCTTTTGCTTATTCCTCATTAGAAAAATCGATAAATTAACGGTAGAATTTTGGTGGATGCGCCGTTTAAATTTTTTAAATTTCTAACTTTAACGTTTGAATTCGAGTCGGTTATTTGTAATTCGGTAAATTAGTTCAACTTTAAATTCTACATTGTTTAGAATTGTTGAGAATATGCCTTGTTCACAGTCACATCTACATAATGACACATAAAAGATGAGAAACATGTATACGAATTTATTTATTAACAGTAAGCTCTTGTTCTCTGTCGTCGAAATGTAGATCTTAGAAATAAATACCACCAATGTTGTTCTGTATTGTATTTAAATTTAAACGCTTCTATTACAACTGTACGTACGTTGACGAATAACTACAACAATGTAAAATTGAAACAGTATCAGTTACAAATTGTGGAATTACATTGTGAATGATTTCGTTGGAAATTTAAATAACATCAATCCGATTATTAATACAATTTAATATTTGTAAGTCGATAGTTTCTGTTGTATATTCGACTTTGATTTGAGATGAGAATTTCGCCATTAATTCCAATAGTTTTAGATTCTTTCGAAGAGGACTGTTGAAATGTGATAATACAGTTTAAATTAATTAAATTCAACGTAATTCCACCTGTCTGAAATATGGGATTTTTCATTATAAAATCCCTCCGATTTGTGAATTTAAAATAGCTGAAATAAATAATTCATTTTCTATTATAAAAGATCCACATTTAATCCTATATAGTTGAAATACAAGCATGTAAATTAATAACAAAGAAGACAAAAACAGATGGATTTTCGATGATATTGTATGCATTTGGATTTTCTTGAAATTTATGGCAAAAAATTGCATAATTTATTGTTTAGTTGCCTTCTATATTCGCATTTGAATGCAATGATACTAGTTGTAGTCATAGTGGCAATGGTGGGAATTTAAGCCTGTCGAGAATTAACTATTATCTCTTAACTGTGCTCTACTGGGCATTTCACAACTAATATAAACCTATTCCAAAATAGAACAACACAAATTCGGACTAAAATGTATTAAGGTGACATAGGATTTTAGCGAATTAAGCGCCAGATATTCACCATATTAATTAAACCATTTTTTACAACAAATAATCAACAATAATAACGTTGCATTATCGTAGAAATACCCAAATTACGCTATAAATTGCACTAAAATCGATTTTATAAAGATTAACAAGACGCGATTTCTGATCTTATTAACCGATAAGAAAGAAAATTCTCAACTGGAGTCAATTTATTGTGCGTTTTCTTAGACGTGTTTGTACCGAATATGCAAAATTCTCGCGAATAAATTCAATTAACACTGACAGTTTAATTTTAATACCAATTAAATTTAACACTACTGCAACAGTACGCAAGATTGGAATAAAACGTCGAAAATTGTTGAGTACTGCGGAAAATATCAGATTTATCGATCGTGTTTGTAATTTTTTTAGATTTAATTTAATTTATGTATTTTATGCGAAATTAATGCGAATATGTTTGTGTTTTGGAGTGAATTAGCCGCTTGATTCGTCTATCGATCGAAATTTCAGTTTTCAATCAAGATGAAACTGTGGTTTATTAACCATCAATGGGGCTCATTCGTAAATATCTTACCTGTTGATGAGAGTTTATTGTTCAAATATTCTCGAATATTTGGTCTATTTGTTATTGTAACAAAAACCGTGGATTGCTTGTATTTCCCATTAAAATTGGCCTGAAAAGCAACGACCAGGTCAACTCGGTGTTTTAATTGCGTCAAAATCCGGATTCTCTCAACGATTCCACACATTTTTATCAATTAATTCAAATTAAATTGAAGAATTATAGTTGTATCCAGAAACTTGTATAATCTTGCATATAAGTGAGACTTATTAGTTGGGAATTAAAGGGTGTAAATAATAGTGAGGGTTAATTGCTTTTATACCCAAATAAAGTTGTAATAACTGGATTTTAGGGTTTGGAACTGTACAGGCAAAGCAATCCGTGTTGAAGTATTGATGCAAATTCGGCTTTAACGGTGTTTTTTTTTTTTTTGATTTACAGATGGTTAAATTTATAGATACGTTAATTTTCGTTTATAAATGGCGAGTAATTAATTCGTGCTAGTTGATGTGTAGAGTCAGATCAATACGTGTAAGTAATGGTGAAGCCACACATTTAACACCGGCCGCAATTGGGTTAACATCAAAAATTCGATTGGGGGTGATAAAAACCAACCCCAAATTTGTTAATATACAAAATTGTCTTGAGTGTTGTTTTGATGATTTCAAATAATTTAAAATCGTTGCTTTTAGTCAATGTTGTAGAAGACTGCAATGGACGACGACAATAATAAAGTATTGCGGTACTTCTGCAACAAATGTTTGTATTTCAATGAGAATGAAATAGTTGTTGTTAGAGTTGTGCAGCAGTGGCAAGATCAAAGAATCCTGCCAATTTTGTGCATTATTGAAAGATGAATAAACAACTGTTTTGATATTATTGTGCAAGTTTTCTGATTTAACAACAAACTAAATGTAACTTTATCAAACATATTTCTACGAAAATAATATTTGTGGTTTTTGGCAACGTTTTATTTGTATAATAATATAAAAGAATTCAATATGTTTGTTGATTTTTCGTTTGGATGTTGTGTTCTTTAATATTGATTCAATCCTTACAGTATTGTAGACAATATAAACTGATTGATAATTCAGTTGGGGCTACTCATCAAAATTATTCGTGCCATTATGGGGACGGGGTAGACCTCAGGATTTTCACCGGCGAAAATGTGAAGCGATTTCTCGC
>JACDRP010001234.1:0-11330 GCA_013841185.1 Hycleus phaleratus | reverse complement strand
ATCACCTCCCAGCACTGTATTATTCATTCTTGGGGCTGTTTGATTGGCACGTGAATCATGTGATTCATTATGTGTCGGGAGTGATTGAGTCCAACCTACTGCAAGATTATTTTATTTATTTGTTATGAAATATCTGCAAATATAAAAATACTTACTGAAAAGTAGAGCAGTTAATGATAGTAAGCAGAGTTGTTTCAGCATTTTGGCTTTGATGAAGGAATTGCAACGGTTCACTCCTTTTATATAAAAAAATAAACTTAATCACCTATTGTTTTGAAATGGCTAATTTATTTCTTGCATTATTTTATTCAATTTATTTGATTCTTTACGCAAAACTGTATCTCCATCTAAAAGATCAAAAAGTAATTACTTCTATCAACTATATTGCTTTTTGACTTTTGGAAAATTGTAAAGATAGTAAAAGGAGCATACTTACCAAGCACAACTTAATTCAGAACTACTCAAAGAAGACAAAATGTGACTATTTAGAACTTCTGAAAAATGCTCAACTGCAAGCATGGATTTGTTTTTTAGGCAAAAGACAAACATTTGGAAAACATTAAACAAATTAATTAATTATTATAGTTAATCAGTATATATTTTCCATTTTTGATCGTTTTGTTTCGATAATTACCACCGTAAATAACTATTGTTCCAAGGCAATTAATTTTTATATTCGTTCCACGAAATCCGATTAAGTATTATTAGTTTTATTGTACTGTTCGAACTAATCAGTATCTTCATCTGTATAAATTTTGACCTGCTTTTGCTTCATCGCCAAATTTTTCACTCCAAGCTACTCGTGATACTACTCATTTTGAATTGCATGTCCATAAGGGAGCTGTCCAAACTATTTTTTACGAGTATTGTTGAGGCGACTGATCAAATTGAGTTGTTTGCTGCTTGAGGGTGATAAGGGTATCGATTGAAAATGCCACTCTGGTATAAAAGTGTTAATTTGACAAAGATACAGTTACAGTTAATAGCTCTTATAGAGAAGCAACAATTTAAGTACCTATTATTTCAACTAAACTAGTACAATAAGCATCACTGATCTTGTTTCATGCTTTAATTTATCTGGTTGTTTGTTTTTTGCACTTTTTTTATTCAAAATGAACTATTCTTTAGGCAGAACTACATCCTCATCTAGCAAATCAAATGCCATGTTTGTTACTTTTACTATTTTGTTTATTATTAATGCATTTTTAGTCAATTCGATATGAAAATTAACATAAGTAATAAAATAGATTCGCTTCACAAAATTTTATTAGGTGTTAATAAATACATTGCATTGTTTTAGCCAAATAGCATTTTCATTTGTAATTGTGAAGGCAAAGATAATGACATCAAAATGATCTTCTAGTTCATAAAACAATATGAGTTTTTGCTACTTGGTTGGAATGGAAGTTTGGCCAAAATGCAGTCTTTAGTGATCAAGAATTATCAATACTAGCTGGTAAGTACAAATGTCTTTTGATTTTCGAGCTCTCTGTACTGATAAGGCACTTGCTTAAAAGTGAGCATTAGGGCTAAAATTTTGTACTGAAACTGATAAGGAATATTTGGGCTTTCTTGCTTATTTTCAGTACCATCAACAATATATTTTCCACTTATCAAGTAATTACAGTAAAATTTATTTTTCTGTAAGCAATTGCAATAAGTGCAATATTACGGTCTATTGTTTCACGAACTTCGAACAACAAATAATAAAATCACCTATTCTTTGCAGAATTGTTTTGTTTTCTGGAAAATTAAATTTTATGGCCTTTTCTCAGAATTTAACTACGTTTTTGAATCGAATTCTATAACTCGAATTCTAAAACTGTAGCATACCATCAATAAGGTCCACTTCTAATGCTTATAGGGAAATTATAGAGGTTACTAAAGGCATAAATGAAAATTAGTAATCTTTTCTAAAAAATTGCAAAATCCGAGCTTAGGCAAAATTTTTGTAGTTTCTCAGATAGGCAGCTTTTTTCATAATAGCGTCTTATCGCAACTCAGAATAGAAAAGAAAAGACTTCAAAAGGTGTTATGAGTGAATCGAAATGTTTTTCTCTAACTACAGAAAACTTGCTGCTTCTCCTAGTGTTCAAAAATGGGCGTCATTTCTCAAAGAAACCCCCTCAAATAATCAGTTGAAAGTTTTTTTATTGCGTCTAATTAATATTTCTGTCCCAGTTTCAGATTTGGACATGTTGCTTTATGAAATCAATGTAACTACTGACTCTAGTAAAGACTACAGTTTTGCCACATTCAGGAGTAACAAATGAGGCAATACCAATAATGTGGTTATTTTGCATCAAAGGTCCACCACTGTCGCCAAAACAGGCACCTTCATTGACTTGTGAACTAGTACAGATGTGCATTTCGGATAAAAATGGGGATGCAACAAGTTTTCCACAAACTGCAAAGGTACAAATGTCATTTTTTTCTTTTACATGCTCATTTTAACAGTACCTGCTGGTGGCAAAATTTCCACTACTATGCTCTTTAGCTTATTTGAATATCGTACCACTTTTGCATCAGTAGTACCCCATCCTATAGCTTTTGCTTTACCGGAATACTTAACTCCTGATTTTGGCAATTGTATTGCCTGTATACGCCCATTAAATTCTAACGGTTTATCCAATTTGACAAGAGCTATATCGCTTAAAACAATATGCGATGTTCTAAAAAAATAAAAATTAGCACTAAAATAATGCTGATATAAAATTTTACCCATTATATTTGGGGTGGACGAAGACATTTTCAATTTTTCGGTCTTGTCGTTCAGGGTTTGTATCGCTCAATTGTGTAATTCCAGCTACAATTTGATAGCTATTAATTGGATATTCAACGCAATGGGCAGCTGTTAAGATCCATGATGGTGCAATAATTGAACCACCACAATGATGAAGTAATCTCGATGTTGTTTGTACTTGAATTGAAACTTGATGGGGAAATTCAGTATTACCAACGTAATATCCACCGATAATGTAACGTGAAATTTCTGCCCTAACAACATCTTTATTTGATTTGTATTAGAATTGAACAGCAAAAAATATGTTTAGACTTACTGGAAAGCAAAACAATGCTTATCAATCCTAATAATAAGAAATATTGTGCCATATTCGATGAAGTTGTTGAGTTTTTATACGAAAATTTTCAGCTTAGGCGGCTTATTTGTACAAAATGCTTTATGGGATAACCAATATCCCCACTATTTTAGTTCCACCAATCGATTTGCGATCAGTAGTACTGTAAATAAAGTCGAGCGAGATTATAAATAATATTATTGTTTGGACTAATTGGACTAGTTGGACTATTAGAGTAATTTAAGCTTTTGCCCTTTTGGTAAAGGTTCAGGGAGTCGCTGAGTACTTGCAAAATATTTTGATCAGAACTTGGAACCTACTGGAAGTCTACAAATAACATGAAAATGTGTCCAGCTTTCAGTTTTGTCAACACCAAGCATAATGTAATGAAGATTTTTGATGATGTACCATTACAATGTGACGTTTTTGAACTGAAATTCGATAAGACAATTCTTTTGGAAGAAATTTATGAACTATCATTTGAGGAATGCCATGGATTTCTCGAGGTGAGCTGTTAAAAAATATGACGCAATATTTTTATTAGTTATGCTTAATGAAACGATCCATTCTTCACAGAACTATTGTTGTGAGTTTTTTATATAACTATTATTTTCACAAAATTTAAGCGAATTTAATTAATTTTTGTATTCTTACAATAAAACTACATCTTTTTCACTATATGTATAATATGTCTGCAAAAAGGGCTTCAAAAGGGAAAAACCTCAGACAAATTTGCAATTTCTGCTTTGAGGCGGTCATAATTTCAACTTCTAAAATCAATGAATGCTTATAAATCTTGAGATTTGGAGTTACAAAAATGAATGAGTAAGGTAGCAAATGATAATAAAAACTCAAATGCTCAGGTAGTTTTTATTTGGCCATTTTTGAGGCCTATCAAGTACCTACCTGTATACTTAAGTAGTTCTTCTATTCTATTGTGGCAATGTAACATGTTTGGTGATAAAATCAATAAAACCACTGATTTTTACAAAAATACCCGGCCTATTGCCCGTACCATGTGAGGTAACACCAATTATTAACCCATTCTTCGCTATTGCACCACCGCTATCACCAGCACATGTGCCTTTTTTATTGCCGCCAGCACATACTTCTATCGCTTTGTTATAATACTTGTAAAATTTTGAGCATTCTGCAAAAAGTTTATAAGTATTTTAAATTATCTGAAAAATTGGCCAAAATTATCGAAAATTACTGCCTAAAACTATCAACGACTTACTTTTATGACTCAAAATTGGAACCTTAGCTGTTTGCAAAATCCATGTACGCTTTTTGCCAGTACAACCCCAACCAACAATTTCAGCTTCTCCCTCTGTGTCAAATCCAGCTTTTGGTAATTGAATTGGTTTGACATAATCGTTGAATTTCAATGGTTCCTTCAATCGAAATAAACCTATATCGTTATAACTGTGATTCCTTCCGCTAGAGACAAAAAATATAAATAAACAAACAGTAAAGAGAACAAAATATGTAAAGTACCCGCTTTTATACAAGGGATGAATAATTTTCTCTACTGCTTTGATTATCTGCGGTTTATGATTAAACTTTTTCAAATTTATAACGCCAGCTACGATGCGATATTTCGAAATTGGATGCTTCATACAATGTGCAGCCGTAACAACCCATGTTGGTGCAATAATAGTACCACCACATCCATGCCAAGTACCAGCTTGGACTGACACATGAGATAGGAATTGACCAATTTGAACATCTTCACCGTTGATGATGCGTGGTAAAACATCCACTCCTAGAATAGCATCTAATTAACGCAGATTAAAATAATCTTCGGAAGAGAAAACGATATTTAGGAGAACTTACGGAACGATGTGACTATCAAAAACAGTTGCAACATTTTTAATTGTTGCCAAATATGTCATGCTTTTTATACAAATTATTGTTAATGTTTATTGTTATATTGCAATAAAACGGTAATGTAGAAGTTTATAGCCTTTGGGCATGGTTTTTTAATCAATTTTTGATGGTACTGCAATTTTGATACGTAAGTCAAAGAATTATACTGAAAAGAAGGCCAAAAAGTGAAATAAAAAAGCAATTTGTCGCCATAAATGCTTTACTATTTCTCATTCGAGATCATTATTGGGTAAGGTAACAAATAATAGTAGAAGCTCAATTGCTCAGATAGTTTTTATTTTGGCATTTTTTGGAGCTTATCAAGTATACCAAATTTTTTAATTTTAATGAGACAGCTTAACATGCTTTGTAATGAAATCAATAAAACCACTAACTTTTACATAAATACCTGGCTTCTTCCCCGCGCCATGGGATGTAATACCAATGATTAACCCATTCTGGACTATTGCACCGCCACTATCACCAGGACATGTTCCTTTTTTATTGCCACCAGCGCATACTTCTATCGCTTTGTTATAATTCTTGTACAATTCTAAGCATTCTGCAAAAATAATTGATAAGTGGTCAAAATCACCTGTAAAAACGGCCAAATTGTCTAATAAAATAGGGAAAATTACTGTCTAAAACTTGAATATACTGTTGATCAGTTTGATTGTTTTGCAAAAATAGGGCTTGTCAAAAACTTACTTGCATGACTCAGAATTGGAACCATGGCCGTTTGCAAAATCCATGTTCTTGGCTTTCTACGAGTGCAACCCCAACCAACAATCTCAGCTTCCCCCACTGTGTCAAATCCAGCTTCTGGTAATTGAATTGGTTTGACGTAATCGTTAAATTTTAAAGGTTTTTCTAATCGAAATAAACCTATATCGTTATAACTGTGATTTTTTCCGCTAGACACCAAAAAAAAACAATTAAACAATAAATAAAAAGAAAAGATTTGTAAAATACCCTTTTTGATATAAGGGATGGATAATTTTCTCTACAGCTTTTATTATTTGCGGCTTAGGATTGTCCTTTTTCAAATTTACAATGCCAGTAACGATGCGATATCTGGAAATTGGGTGCTGCATACAATGGGCAGCTGTAATAACCCATGTTGGTGCAATTATTGAACCACCACAGCCATGCCAAGTGCCAGCTTGGACTGAAACATGAAACGGGAATTGACCAAGTTTAGCATCTTCACCATTAACGATGTGGGGTGAAATTTCCACTCCTAGAACAAAGTCTAATTAACGCAGATTAAAATAGTTTAAAAAAAAATAGGTCAACTTACAGAACGATGTGGCTATCAAAAATAATTGCAACATTTTTTTTAAAAACTTTGATTGTTGCTAGAAATATTTGCCTTTTATAGGGGAAAACTTATGAGGATGAGTGATAATGTTTTATGGCTATGCTGCTATAAAATTGGTAATTTAGAAGTTTATAGCATTTAAACATGAATTTTGAATGAATTTTTGATAACACTGCAATTTTGTAACTTAAGTTGAAGGACTATACATGTTGTAATTTGATGAGATTCACAGATTTCACAACAACCTGCTTTGTTTATATTTCAAAAGAAGACGTCCAAAAGACCAAGGAGTGGAGCAAAACAGCTATTTGTAGACAAAAATGGTTCACTATTTGTCATTTGAGGTCGCCTCAATTTTTGATACATACGAGGATCATCAGAAGTCATTTGGACATTTTTCATAAGTCTATATTTGCAATTTCACACAATTTTTGACCTTTTATACTCAAGTATGCGATGATAAAGAGCATATATGCACAGGATTTTGAAGCACTTGTTGGAACGATAAATGGAATGCAAAATTTTTGGCTAATCTAAGAAAGCTATAAGCATTATTATTTTGATTATTTTGGCACAATCGGTGTTTGCCAAAAGAATTGAATTGAGATATCAGTTCTGCTCATGAATGGAAAAAAGCCCTTCATAGAGGCAAGGAGTGACAAAAGAGCTCTATGCTGTAACAGTTTTTGCCATCTGTGAGGATTATTGGAAGCATTTCGACATTTCAAGACATATCAAGATAATCTTGATAATTTTTGTAACAATCATTGGAAAAAAGGCAATCAAAGGAGTAAAAAATGAGGCAAAATTCATCGTTGTACATAAAAAGACGAATCTGTAGCAGTTTTTGGTACTCCATAAACTCAGAAATGAGCTTCGTTAAAGGATAAAGCTTACGTTAAGGTTTCTAAATTATTGCCCCAAAATTTAGAGTAATCGATTTTATTCAAATATCATTAAAAATCATTGTTTAATATTTTTGACATGTTTTTTGATAAAATCAATAAAGCAACTGACTTTTGTAAAGATAGTAATTTGACCACAATTAGCATCAAAAAATGAAGTAATACCAATGACTTGTTGATTCTGAATTAAAGGACCTCCTGTATCACCATAACACCCTCCTTCACCCAATTTTGAGCCGGTACAGATATGATTTTTATGATTAAATCCAATTGAAGCACGTTTCTCACAAACTAAAAATGTAACAAAAACTGTCTTTCTAAAAAATTAATTTGCGGTGTTACCTGATTGTGGTATAATAGTTGTGGTTACTGCTTTAAGTTGATCTGAAGAAGTATTTGGTTTGTTAACTCTACCCCAACCGCACATTTCCACTTTTCCTTCTGATTCAAGTCCAGCTTTTGGCAATCGAATTGCCTTTACAAACTTATTAAATTTCAAAGGTTTGTCTAATTCAATTAGACCTATATCTTTTTCTGTGGATGCTCTGAAACAATGATTTAGCAGAAAGAAACGCCAAAAGAAATTTGAAGATTCACAAACTAAAACCAGGATGAACAATGATTCTTTTAATTTTGCGTTCTTGTCGTTCAGGATTCATTTCGTTAAAGTCCGTGATTCCGGCAACAATTTGATCAATAAATCGAAAAGTACAATGTGCAGCTGTTAAAATCCATGATGGTGTAATAATTGAACCACCACAAATATGGGTAAAAGGATTTCTGTTTTGAATAGAGACTTGATATGGAAATTCGCCAAGCTGAGCATCTCTGCCACCGTAAATAAACGGATTAGGTTCATTGGCATCCACATGAATACCTTGATTTTTTGCAAAAGAATTTAGAAATGTACAAAAAAATGTCGAAAACTTACCAAAAATATTCAATAATAAGAACAATAAAAGCAGATTTGTCGCCATTCTTAATGGAAGTGTAACTAAGCATTGGATGCTTGTAGTTTAGATTTTATAGGGCAATTTGGGGTAATATTTTTTAAGTTTCTGTAATAAAAATCTTTATTGGATCAGTTCCTGCGTGACACTTCAATAAAATTTTATGCCAAAGATATAGAGAATTTTGCAAAAAATTACAGTTATTCATTTTTATATTTTCTGGCTTATCACTTCAGATCTGCTAAAATGCTTCTAAATTTTGCTTAAAGAAACCTAATAGAAGCTGAAATTGAAAGCGATTAGAAAAATCATTTTGCAATACCTTATCAGTTATTATTAGCCTTTTCTGAAAGGTTCTAAATTAGTTTTGGCTGAATGTGGAATTATCAGAAGTTATTTGGACATTTTTGATACATCTATATCTGCAAAATATTTTACCTTTTATAGTTAGGTATGCGATGATAAAGCATGACTTTAGAATAAAACGCATTCAGTGGTTGCTAGATTGTTAAATAAAGATGTAAACTGAGATAAGCAATAATGGATATTTGAATATAATTTAGAAACACTTGTTGCAAAACTTTTTTTATTAGTTGGTAGTTGCTAGAAGAATTGAATTATTACATTGATAATAACTAGTTTCAGTGGATTGGGATATGTTCTGGTAGATTGTGGTTGCTTATCTTCACGAATTTATATCAGTTTGTTTTGCTTATGAATGAAAAAAAGACCTCCATAGAAGCAAGAAATTACGCAAAAGAGCTCTTTGTGGTGTAAGGATTTTTGGAAGCATTTGGACATTTTTGGTGAGTTTTAATTTAGAAGTATGTGTTATTTTTGCTTTGTAATTTTTAAGATTTGCAAGCATTCTGTTGATGCTTATATTGACACTTTCCGTAACAATCTGCCTATCTCTTGAAAAAAGATTCCCCAAAGGAGCAAATAATGAGGCATAACAGCTCTTTGTATCTGAAGATCTGCTGTTCCTTAGACGAGGCTGCATCAGTTTTTGCTACCTCGCAGACTCAGAAATGAGTTTCTTTAAAAGAGGAGGCTCAGGTTAGGAACTGTAAATAATTACCCTAAAATTTAGAGTAATCGCTTTTATTCAAATCCGATTAAAATCAATATTTGATATTTTTGACATACTCTTTGATAAAATCAATATAGCAACTGACTTTTGTAAAGACAGTAATTTTACCGCAATCAGGCTCAACAAATGAAGCAATACCAATGATTCGTTGATTTTGAATTAAAGGACCTCCACTATCACCGTAACATCCTCCTTCAGGCAACTTTGAACCGGTACAGATGTGGTTTTTATGATTGAATATCCCTGTAGAGCGTTTCACACAAACTAAAAATGTAACAAAATAAGTTTTTGGCTAGAAATTTAAATGGCAATGATACCTGATTGTGGTATAATACTTGTTGTTAGTGCTTTTAGTTGGTTTGAAGCATAAATATTTGATGAGTCAACACTACCCCAACCGCACATTTCCACTTTTCCTGCCGATTCAAGTCCAGATTCTGGCAATCGAATTGCTTTTACAAACTCATTAAATTTCAAAGGTTTGTCTAATTCAATTAGACTAATATCTTTTCCTGGAAACACCCTAAACCAATGATTTAGTAAAAAATGCCGAAATCAAAGAAATTTGGACATTTACAAACTATGACGCGGATGATTGATGATCGTTTTGGCTTTGCGTTCTTGTCGCTCTGATTTCGTTTCGTTTAATTTTGTAATTCCGGCAACAATTCGATAATCAACATTTGTATAATGAGTACAATGAGCAGCTGTTAAAATCCATGATGGTGTAATAATAGAGCCACCACAAGAATGCCGAAATGTTAAGTTCTTCTCTTGAATAGAGACTATGTATGGAAATTCGCCAGGCTTAGCATCTCTGCCACCGTAAATAAACGGAGAAGATCCATCAGCATCCACATGAATACCTTGAGTTATTCAAAAGACTTTGGGAGTGTACAAAAAATGTCCAGAACTTACCCAAAATGCTTAATAATAAGAACAATAATAGAAGATTTGTCGCCATTCTTAATTGAAGGTTAACTAAGCATTGGATGGTTGTAGTTTGGCCTTTATAGGCAATTTGGGGTAATTTCTTTTAAGTTCCTGCAATAAAAATATTTATTGAAGCAGTTCTTGCGTGACACTTCAATAAAATTTTATGGCAAAAATACAAAGAATTTTGCAAAAAAAATTACAGTTATTTATTTTTGTATTTGTTGGCTTATCACTGAAGACCTGCTAAAATGCTTCTAAATTTTGCTCGAAGAATCGTAATGGAGGCTAATAGGCTTGCTTATAGTTCTTTAAGCATGCCTCATCATTATTATTGCATTTTACCAATAAGACATTGATAAGCTTTAGAAAAATCATTTTGAAATATCTTATCAGTCTGAAAGGTCCTAAATTAGTCTTGGTAGACATTTTGGCCGAATGTAGAATTATCAGAAGTGTTATTTAGACATTTTTGATACGTCTATCTCGGCAAAATGTTTCATCTTTTATAGTTAAGGACGCAGTGATAAAGTATGACTTAAGAATTAACCGCATTCAAAGGTAGCTTATTAAATGAAGATATAAATTGATGTAAGCGATAGTGGATATTTGAATATAATTCGAAGATGCTTGTTGGGAAGTAAATGAATTGTAAAAGTTTTTTTATTAGTTGGTATCTACCGGAAGAATTGAATTATTACATTGAGAATCATTTGCATTTATTCTGGTAGATGGTGGCTGCTTTTCTTGACGATTTTACATTAGTTTGTTTGGCTTATGAATGGACAGAAAAGCTCCATTGAAGCAAAGAGTGCTGCATCTGTTTTTACTTCTTGTATTGGAAGCTATTTGACATTTTTGATGAGTTTCAACTTACAAGGAAAGGGATACAACTGTCCCTCTCCGATTTTGATAAAATTTGGTATACAGGTAAAACTTCAAAAAATAGTCGATGCATATTTTTTTGGCTGCCCATATTTACTATAAGGGGGTGAAATTGCCCCTTAAAGTTATGCTCCAAAAACACATTTTTAGCTATACCTCAAGAACGAAACAAGATATCGAATTCATTCAAAAATCTACTTAGTTCTGCTTCATGAACCGTAATGGAAGCTGATAAGCTTATAGTCTTCCGAACTTGCCATGTAAAAGGTGCTGGACCATAATTATTGCACCTTACCA
>JACDRP010001233.1:0-11338 GCA_013841185.1 Hycleus phaleratus | reverse complement strand
AATTAATTGTAATTAAATTAATTATTAATTCCTTCTATTTGTCTTTCATTAAGAAAAAATTAAAGTAATTAAATATTTAAATGTCAATTGTAACAATTGAAGTAAAAGTTATTTTGCTAAGCCTCCTATGTTTTAGTGATTTCTTTCAGGGGGAAAATAGTCGAAATTGAAAATTTTAATTATTGAAAAATTATTAAAATAAATAGCTCGATACAGAATTATTTTCTCTATCTAACCAAATAAAAAATACAGTTTTCTATTTGAAATAAGAAAGATATTACTGTTTGAAAATTGCCTGAAATTAATAATCGATTTCAGTTAAACACTGAAAGATAATCCAATTCTATCGAATTTAATCAAAAGTATATAGTTTTGACTACTTAATTTCCAAATTTTGATTGTCTAGTAGCAATATATGAATTTTTCTAGAGATAGTAGTGGAAATCGCTAATATTTCAGAAGCCATCCTCTTGGCTCACCCTGTAGGATTTAAATGAGACTCGAATCTTACCTGAATGTTCGTATTTGTGTCTCGCCAACGAACTCTGTTTCGAGAACGATTTATCACATTGATCACAACTGAATTGCCCTTCAATTTCTTGTTCTTGATTGCCTAATACAGGACTACCTAAACTTTTCAATGCAAATTGTGATATTTTACTACGTTTATTTACCAAATTATTTCCAATATTATTATTGTTATTATTATTACTACCATCATCATCATGGTATGTATCATTTAATAATTCAGCACTCTCATTCCATATACGTTTCTTTGAATTTGGACTTAAACAATTCAAACGATTACTAATCAATTGCGATAAAGTCGGTAGATCGGTTGCACTTAATTGCATCAATTGTTCCATTGGTATTAGACCTAATGCTGGTAATGATAATTTATGGGCTGGTTGTGCTAAAATTTGCGCTAAACGACTACTATTATTGAAATCAATCGGCGATGGACTTTGACGTAATAATTCTGTATTTGAATTGGAATTTTGATAAGGATTTGTATAAATATACGGTGTTGGACTTCTTGATGTTGATTTCCTACTCAAATTCACCACTTCATCATTATTATTATCATGATGATTCTGTATCGATAACGGCGAACTTATCGGTGATGATTCGTTCGATAACGATTTTTTCGTTGATAAATCCAACGGTTGTTCCGACATATAATTTGTTAATGTTGTATATTTCGATGAAGGCACCAATGGATAACGCATAGGAGGTATCGGTGGTAAAGGTGGCGGTGGTGGTACACTACTATTATTATTATTATTATTATTATTAATAGTAGTGGTGGTAGTAACCGGATTAGGATTGTATGGTACTTGAATTAGACGGCCTTCACGGCGATCACGTGCCCGTGTATTTTGGAACCAGACTTGTACAACACGTACAGGGAAACCAATCGTTTCGGCAATTTTCTCTAATTCCTCACGTTTCGGTCGTGGATTAATTTGATAATTGTCTTTTAAAATCTTTAATTGTTCATCGGAAATTAATGAACGGACACGTACTTTACGGCCATCTTCTGAAACGTGGTCAGTTGTAGTGATTGATTCACAATCATCATCATCGTTAGTTTTATCTTGTTCTTCATTACCACTAATATTGCCATTCTGTTGTTGTTGTTGTTGTTGTAAATCTTCCGATTTTGTATTGAGGGCGTCTTCTAATTTCGCCGCTAAACCTTCGCTTTTTAATTCGTTTTGTTCGCATTCATGCTCGTCTAATTGATTGGAATTATCGAAGATTTTCTTACAATTAACACATTGTTCCGTTTTTGGGGAATGTACAGCCGATGATGTACTATGGCAATCACTCGATGATTCCGATGAGAATTTATTGACATTAGCCTGTAAAAATTGTTTCGTAACAACAGCATTGACAGTCTCCAATATTCGTTTTACCGCTTCTAAATCGTTCGTTCTTCCGGTTCTTGTTTCATCCTCAATCTTCTCATTTTTAACCGTTGTTGTTGTTGTTGTATCTTCCTGTTCTTGTTCTTGATTTGTCGCCATTGTTGTTGTTGTTGTTGTCGTTGTTGTATCATCAATACAATCCATAACTAAATCACCACAACTTGACGAATTCGATTTTGATAAATTCTCAGTTTTCGGCGACCCATCTTGTATTGTTTTATAATCATCGATATTATCATTCGTTTCCAATAACGGCGGTCTTAATGGACTTTGTTGTTGTAATTGTTCAAATATATGCCCCAAAGTCGGCATTGTATATGGCGTTATTGAATGATTTGGATTTAATAGACTTGTAGGTGGTGCTAAATAAAATGGTGGACTTGCAGCGGCTGCAGCTAATGATGATTGTAAAAATGCAGCAGCTGCAGCTTCTGTATATTTCGGTAATATCGGTAAATAATTATTATGATTATTTAAATTTGTTGTCGCCGTTGTTGATGTTGTTGTTGTTGTTGTTATCAAATTATTATTCAACGGACTTATATTTGAACGTTTCAAATGACGATTTGAATTCACTTTTTGATTATCTAATAACGAATTATTTGTTGGTAATGCATTATTGCCCCGGGCACGGCCCAATTTCAAATTCATTACCAAACATTTCTTCGATGTCATATGACTAGAATAGGACCCTGAGTGCGAGAATCGTTTACCACAATTCGGACATTCGAACGGTTTCTCACCACTATGAATACGAATATGCTCCTATAAAACAATCGAAATTTAGCCAAATTAAAATATTCAAAAAACAAAACTTACTTTAAGGTGGTGTTTAAATTTGAACGCCTTATCGCATTCTGTACATTTGAATTTCCTCAAAACTGCACTTTCATCATGACTAATCATGTGCCGCTGCAGGCGATAAACATTCGCAAAAGTTTTGTTGCAAATCTTACAGGACTGTAACAAAAACAATATATAGGAAATTATATCTGGAAACTTTCTATTTTAGCAAATAACACGAAAATGAAATTTTAAGTTTGCAAATCCATTTTTTAAATTGCACTAAAGTTGTGTTAACTAGTTAAGTGAACTAATTCGGGGTAAGAACAAGGCTTTCTTCATTCTCTTCGGTTCGTTTTAGTTTCGCATAAAATAATCGGGACAAGAGATGAGTTTTTCCCTTCTATTATAAAGATAATTCCTGTCTACTACAAAATTACATATTCGCATAACAAAAACGCAAAGTTTCTATATAATCCTTAAGTTGAAGCAGGTAGACATTATGACAGATTTTAGTAATGAGCTTTTTGTGTCTTCTCCTTCTATCTTATTTGACAAAATACACGAATATTGTAGTTTAAATAATGAATATGACAACGTAGAATAGCCCTTATTATAATAATCAAAACGATATTTTGTAAAATCAAAAATAATTGGATTCTTATTTACTGGTAATCTATAATCGGTATAAAATTGAGAACAATAAGGAAGCGAAAACAAAGAATACATCGGGAATTTTCTCCTGTCACGTTCCAGAAATATATTTCGGGACTTTTATAAAACTTGTGTATAAGTTTGTATACGTACACACACCTTGGGAAGTATCTCTAAAAATAAATCAGCTATTCCCACCATCATCGATTAAAAACAACAAACGACACCAACAAAAAAAATTGACTATACAAAAACCAATTAATAATAACATAAACAAATGTCAGTTGGAATTTAACGAAACAAGCTCTAGAAAAACGAAGAAATCAAGAAACAAAAAAACTAAACACACAACACAAAGGCATGTAAATCATTCAACAATTGGCTCTATAGTAAATTTGAGTAGTTAGAACTGAAAATAAAATCGACATGACGAAAAAACAAGGGTGGAAAAAAGTTGGGACAGTATAGTAGAATAAACCATGAACTCTTTCACACGGTTTATGCACATGTGTGACATTTTTTCTTGGTAGAGTTGTCATCGATTCAGACCTCTTCTGAGTTGTTTCCCATTTGAAAATCGAAAAATTTTATAAAACAGGTGGCTAAATATTGTACAATTACAACAAAAAAATACCTCAATTTTAACTACTTTCATCTGGTAATAATGTTAATAATAATATTTGAGTTAACGAAGGGTAATTTTTTGTTGCAGCTGTGAGGACAAAACAATTACTCATCTTATTACCGATGTTACGTAAACATAGTAATTGACCTGTAACCCTTATAACCTTTTCATTAATATGAGTCAAACATTAAAAGCGAACTGTATTCTCACACATAAGTGTACTGTTTTAAAATTGATGACCACAATAGAGAAGGCAAAGAACTTAAAAATGATTCGATCATTTTAATTAATAAACAACAATAGAGGCCACTTTTAAATGACATTTGACACGTGATAAAACAATATTAAGAAAACTAAGACAATTAAAATTGAATTTATATTCGTATAAACCGAGAAATTAGTTGGGCTCGATTAAAATTAATTGCCTTCAATTTCTACAAAATACAGAAATAACAACAAGATTAGAGGTGATTGATTGAATCCGATAAAAATCCAATAAAATCCGACTAAGGTGGACTTAATTAGCATGAAATTAATAATAGAGGCGCCAATTCTGTTATCAATTACAATCTTAGATATAAACAAGAATTAGTAGATAGAATGCGATTTATTTATCTATTTTTGTTTCTATTTAGCCGCCTTGCCACTTCTGTAATTAATTCTCAAAGTAAACAAGATTTGAGACGAAAAAACAATAAAAACTGATATAATCGAGACTTGGATGGCAGAGAGGAGACATTCTATTTATGATTCATATTTGAGTAATTTCAGGTTTGATGGGAAACATTCGTATTCCCAATACTATCACCTTTGAATGGAGGAAAATATAAAAGAAAAATAATCATTGGTGTTTGTATATTTGTAAATATTTACAACATTCATTTTTATTCGACTCTTATAAATTTAACAAACTGGTAAAAATAACAAATCAGCATCAAGTCATAATAAAATCGAATGACTGATTTCCTTTTCAACGATTTATGGAATTTTTCCGAATTATAATCAAATAAATTCACCAATTTCCTTCAATATTCCCGAACTCCTATACAATTCTAATACCAGATGTGGTTAGTTGTAAATCAAACAATTTTCACGAATTTTACACCACCTGTTTTCCAATTTTTTTTCAATTTTTGTGTTAGTTTGAACATAACAAACAACATTACAGATTTTATTGACCTGTTGATGAGATTTTCAAGGTTTTTCCAATTTAAAAGGAAACATTTTGTTGTTGTATTGAAAAAGGAAATACAAATAGAATGGGATCATCTATAAATGGTGATAATGTTCGCATTTTCCTGTTTTTATCCAATTTCGTGTGGTTTTTTAAAAATTGAATTATTAAAACAAGACGAATTTTCCTTGAAATAATGCGACTTAATCATCACCCCTCAAGTTTTCTTAAACTATATGATGATTCACTTATAGTTTCCACAATATTGTAATAAATCAATAAGATTCGATTCGTTATTGTATTTTTAGTGCACGACAAAGAGATGATGTCATTAGAAAAATTAGGCGAAATTTTTGAAAATAACTCACCACTTGTGCGTTCGGTGAATGTAAAAGTTCATGTTTCTCCAGTTGGTCTTTCGTTGTGAATGTTGATGTACATTGTGTACAAGAGAATGGTCCACCTGTACCACCAATTAAACTGGGCGTTGGCGATAATGTACCGGAATTTGTTGTTGTTGTTGATAATGTTGAAATAGTCTCCGGTATTGTTGTTATATCAGTTGTATGTGATGTTTCCATATGTTCTTTTAACGATTGAAAACTCTGACATCCCTTCTGACATTGTGGGCACTTTATATAAAAATCGGTATTGTTTGAATTTAATTCATCATCATCTTTACCAATACCATTCGTTGATGGGGGAACTGTAACAGAAAAACGAAAAAGAAAAAACACGATAAATTTGATCGAAATTTTACGATTTCTTTCGCAATTAAATGACATCTCTAGTCTAATTTGAATGACTAACTGTCAAAGTGATTTGAAACAAACGACAGTTTCCAAGATTTCTGTTTTCCAAAATTTTCGAAAAAATTTGTAATTTTATTATTTCAACAATAAAAACCAACAAAATCGTTAAATATACACAAATAATCGTTTGAAATTAATAACAACTTCAAAGAAGATTCGAAATATCTCGAAATTTTATTTATAAAAGAAGACAAAATATAGCAATCAATCAACGGTTAATTAACGCGACAGGATTTCTATTACACGGTAGTACGATTAAACGACACGGAAAAATCAAATATTCTGAAAACCGTCTCCAGACCAGACGTATTGCTCAATTAATACAGTAAATCACTACCACAGTTGAATTTTTACACGCTTGACACCATCTTTACACGATACATTAATAACGAATCCGAATTCTAAATTATAAATAAAATTGAAACTGAATTTGCCTACAATGGACACGATATTTGCTGAAAATCTACAATTTTCTTTACCTCCGATTAACGCGGTATTGACCGATTTCTCGTGTAAATTTCTACAATAGAACTTCCACTGAAGCTGTATTTTACACGAATTTTATTTATTTTGTGGAATCTACCCCATAATTTATAAATGTTCAAACTCGAAACCTTGTAAAATACGGTTGTATTTTTCACAATTACCGTATTATTCAGGCCATAAGACACCCCAATTTTATGGGTCGATTTTTCAAAAAAAAAAAAACGCTCAATTTGTGCTTCAAAATTTCAACCGTACTACAACAAAACGCTACTCTGTAACAACCCAATTTTACCCATTTTAACACGGTACTTCTACATAAAAATGTATAATTAGTACAATAAAAAAATTTCGGTTCGTTAAAAATTGTTCAATGCGGAAAATATCGTGCAAATAACTCAATTTTATTTTGGTTTAATTCCAATAATAATACAAAAATCGTGTTATTATATGAACACAATGTTGGATTTGTTTATTTTTCGTAAATAAACAGAAATGTAAGGATATTATTTTAGAAAGTTCGCATTAGATGGCGCTTCCATCCAGAAATTCAACCCCTATTTTCAACAATGCAGAATTATTGCTAATTTTCGTATTTAATCTATTCTGATAATAGTAATAATAGTGATGACAATAGTTAAAATAATAATAGTAATAATAATAGAAAAAACCAGTAAAGGACAAAGATCCGTCTGACCAAAAAATGAATCATTTTAACACACTCGCTTCGATAACTGGAGATAATATCCCATTATTATAATGAAAACCACAATTATTAAACGAAATAAAATTAATTATAAACAAATTTTATTTAAAAATTTGCCACGTCTCATTAGAAAACATTAAACACCTTTATAGTTTTATAACAACAATACGTAGAAATTTAACGATTCATAATTAATGTTTGAAATTAATTACCAATAATCTGGACAAATTTACGATAACATTGAGGTAAACAAATAAAAATCTTTGTTAAAAGTGCATTAAATGGATAAGAATAACGGCATCTATCAAATGCTTTATTAAAATTTTACTACCAATTTGGTACCAATAAATATTTACGAGTTCCATAATTAATAAAGAAATATGGATAATATCCAACACCTTATAGGGGTAATAATGTCGATAGGGTTGTAGAATGACTCATTTCGGCATTGATTTAAAAACAATAAACAAATAATACGGAAAAATTGCGCTTTATTTTACACGAACAGATGTACTACCCTTATTATCGGGTAATATAGGAGATGTTAGGAAAAATCGAAAGGGTGAACTTCAATAAAGTAGAGGTGGTTTTTACAACAAGGGGTGAACATGTGTCGGTCAAAATAAATTCTCTAATTTTGTATAATTTTTAAAACTTGAGTGCTTTAAGATAGGTGGATACCTGTCCAATGGAGTAGTTCCGCGATAAGCGCCTCCTACTCTGATACACCTGCTCCAATCCAAAACCCGACCAGGTAAGATATACCTATCTGTCTTTATTAGACACCTAACCAATGAAAATTGGGAATTACCTGAATTTTTCAAACAATTTGAATTAGAGATGAGTTCATGTTTAAATTTAAACATTGTTTCGATTCGAATGGTGACCTTTTTAATTAACCCCGATACTAACAGAAATTCTCCAAACGTTCATCGTTAATTAAATTGAAATGTACGCGGTTTATTTTATCGTGGGAACACGTGTGAGTTTTTCTGTTCGGTGGATTTGTTGGAAGAAAATCGGGCGGTTTTATTTGGGGGATTGTTTGAAATTTACTCACGTTGGCAGGTGCTCCAGACATTCGCCAGACTCCATAACCTGTAGGAGTAACTGTCGTAACACCCAAACATGCTTTCACTACGCGCCACCATGGCAAACTGAAACGACGGAGTGCTCCTCTATCTAGAGGTAGATCCAGATACGCGCTCCGACGCCGAACTAGTATCTTTCACTTGTATATGTATTTGTGTCTGTGTTTGTCTATATGTGTGTATGTGTGGTGGATCATCAACATCCCTTCTCCCGATTTTTCGACGTTACAGACTCGCCATCATCTCCCACTATTTAGGCGTGCGCTTTCCTCTATTCCCTTTTATATATTTACATCTTTGTTTATTGCACACAATCCCCAATATTGTTTGAACAGAGATAACAATAACGACGCCGACGGCGTCGCATCACCGCCCCCCTAGAATGACGATGGTCAAATCGACACGAACTGTCAACGGGGGAGCATCGAAACCGAATTTTTCCAGGATTACAAGCGTGTTCGGCAATCTTATAAAATTCAACAACCCCTATTAGAATTGGACCCGCATGTTACCTGGTAGATTGACGATTACAACTTTATCAAAGATCAAATTTGGGGTGGTAATAGAAAAATTTGGTTCAATTGAAGCGAAATCAAATCAGGTATAGTCGAGAATTGCAGTAATAAAATCGCCAGATGTTCGGATTTCTCCAATAACGAATGGGATATAATCGAAGATACCTCTGGGAGGTGTTACTGTTTTTAGGGGGGTGTACATAGAGGGTGTTATTCAAATGGTCACTTTTTTATTATCCGGTTTGTTGTTATAGCAACATTTGGTGAACACTTGGTTAGTATTTTCTGAATTGAAAATCAAAATTACGTGACATTTCCAAAATTCGTATTATTTAGGTATAATTTTAGGTAAATATGCAAATAATTGGATTTAAGTATAGGTAAATAGTCATTATTTCCGCAAACAAATCCTGAGGTATACAAATGAATGTTTACACGAATGGATTTAATTGAAATTTGATTGGAATCAGAGCTTTCATCCCTTTGGAAAAAACTATCAATCTATTAAAAGACAACAATTGTTTGGTTTATTGAGAAAAACACAATTATTCGTCGTCACAGGACATGTTTGAAAGCTGCTTTTTTCTCGTTTTTGTTATTGTCCCTCTCCACAACTCTCTATTTTCATCTACATACAAATAGCCGTTGGACGTTTTTAATTTTGGTCTTTCATACATATCCACGTACACATACGTAATATTTAAATATAAATAAAGTCGCATATAGGTATTTGTTTGCATGTATGTGTGTGTTGTACGTTTAAAAAGCAAACATGTGAATAAGCTTTATAAGCGACGGGCGTCCGCTGCAATCTGTTACACACCACAGAGCTTCCGACATTTTTCAAAAGCTCTCTTTAATCGCGATCGAACTATTGAAACCTGTTGCGATTCTTTCAGTAGAACATCACGAGGAACAGTTGTTGGCTACATGAATTTACTACCACCACCACCACTGCCACCACCACGACGACGACGATGACGATTACTACCGCCATCATCGTTACGATTACAACACTTTTAATATCGATAATGAATTTTTTATCGGAAAATTTTGAATCGGGATCATCGTACATTTTCCAGAACAAAAAGTAACATAACGGTACATTAATTTTAGAAAAGTAGAGAGATAGATGTGCCATAAATAAAAGCAGTAAACGATAACAATAAAGCTGTATTATGAGACAAAGTACCTAATATTTTGTTATTGGGTGAATAATATCGATAAAATCCCATTCTAATTGTTTAATTCTATTATAAAATTGTTTATTTTTTAATATTAATATAAAGAACAAGTATTCTGAAATGTCGGTAGATGTCTCCGGTGTTAATAAATCACCCTAGACACCCTTTAAATACGCGTATACGACTACCCTACATGGTTGTTTTAGTAGAATTGTGTAAAGATGAGGATTCTGGGGGTATTTTAGTGTTAATTTCCGGTTGTACAAACTGTCTATAATTAACACAAGGATTTTTAATGATTGGGTTATAAACAGAATCGGGGCTAATTTTTTCTAATTTTGGGGACAAGGGTGGAAAAATATGTTAGTTAAAATATACCAATCTAAGCTTATCTATAGAGAATACAATTCTTTTGAACAATTTTGTGATAAAATTCTATAAAAATTGATTGTCCCATAATTTTTGGATAATTGTGAAAGTCAAAACTAGAGAAATCGACTAAAAAATTTTTCACGGCTTACAGAGTGCCCCAAAATTTGAATTTAAACTAGAATCGATCACAAAAATCGAAATTGATGATTAGTCGAAAATTGGAGTTTCAGAACTGAGAATTTAAGGTCAAAGTGTCTCAAAATTTGAATTTAAACTGGAAAATCCTTACGGGCAACTGAAGGAATTAAAACTTGTGTTCTCTGAACGATTCGATAGAAAAATTCGTTGTAAACTGGTAATTTAGAATAAAAGCGTCTTAAAACGATAAAAATTCAATTGGAAAATTGACTAGAAGAGACTGACGACAATCAAAGAAAATTCTTTCACGAGTGATAATTTAAAAATTCAAATTTAAACTAATATACATCTCAAAAAGCGATTCAACTCAGGATTTAAGCTAAACAATAGGTTGTCTCAGAAGTGATCATTTAAATTGGAAATGTTTTAAAATTTTAATCTGGACCAAAAAATCCTCCTCGAAAGCAGCCAGAATCGTAAAAAATTGAATTCCTTGAACAATTTTGTAACAAAATTCATTAAAAACTGTTTTAAAATTGTGAAAATTGACTCAAAAATGAGAGTGCCACAGAACTTAAATTTAGCCAAAAACCATCTGGAAAGAGGACTAAAATTTACTGAAAATTGATTTCAGCAAAATTGAGAGTTTCTGAAATTTGAATCCGCACCTGAACATCCTCCTCGAAAGCTGCCAGTCATAAAAATGTGTATTCCTTGGACAATTTTGTAACAAAATTCATTGAAAACTGATGATTTAAGACCAAAATATCGCAAAATTGTAAAAAATGGTTCAAAAATGAGAGTGCCTCAGAACTTGAATTTAAACTAAAATCCATCTGAAAAGAGGACTAAAATTGAGACAAAATTTAC
>JACDRP010001232.1:321-11369 GCA_013841185.1 Hycleus phaleratus | reverse complement strand
TTATGGACTTCTGAAACTTATTTTTCAATATACTATTGTTGGCGAAGTTAAAGGAGAAAATTTAAAAATACATAAGAAAAAGTTACTCTAACATGTTCCTATTTTATTCAGAATTTCTCAAAACAAATACGCCTGTGTTGTAGATCAAGAAATATCCTTTTTAACGGGGTGATCCACGTCGGTTTGGGTATTCAATTAATGGAGAAAGAATCAACTAAAGTTTCCCTAAACAGCGCCTGGGCGTATGCAACCAAATATTCTCGCTAACACCAACGGACTTATTGGAGTTTTTGCCAGATCATCGAATTTTGTGATGCTGAGGCTATTTGTCGCAATTTAATTATATCGGATTTGTAATAATGTTTGACAATAAACGTGTTGTAATTTACCTAAGGCTAATTGGTAATTTAGCCTGAATAACTCGATATTTATGGGAGAAAATTCGGTCGATTTCTATAGAAAATCGCATCGAAGGCGGTGGCATTTCACTCTTGGAAAAGCTATAATCAAATAAAGATGATTTGTTTGTTAATTAAACTTGCACAATTGATATTATCGAACATTATCGTATAATTTATGTAATCTAAAACGAATACATAATCGTCAATACTATCAATATTATTATTAGAAGTTTTAAGCCGAACTATTCAAACTTAAATAAAAGAGGAATTAATCTAAAAATAGCCGGTGTTATATAAAAATTTACCCGAATTTTGTAAATCGAAAAAAACTAGTTCTAGATAAAGGTTAACAAGCGATTTTTTGATCGGTCTCATCTTCAATAATGCAAAAATTTCGCAAAGTCGTCCACCAATGATAGAGTCGGGAAGTTTTCGGCTATTCGTATAAAAATCCAATGGTCAATATCGGAAAGCATCAGTTTCAACCCTCCAATTTACCTCAACACATCAAGATGAAAGTACAAAATTTGTGATTTTAATTGACAATTTTATTAAATTTGCAAATTCTTTCAGACTATCGCCGTCTTCGCCGTCGTCCTGGCTGTAGGTTTAGCTGCCCCACAACACCACGAAAAAGACGCACAGATTCTCCGTTTAGAGAACGACAACATCGGCGTCGATGGTTACAATTACGCGTAATTTTGCTTGATTTCTATCCAATTATGTTGGTTTAAAATTGGCGTTTTTCCAGATATGAGACTAGCGATGGTAAAGTGGCTGCAGAACAAGGAAAAGTCATCAATGCCGGTACCGACCAGGAGAGTTTGGCCGTTAGAGGACATTTCCAATACACCGCACCTGATGGTGTCGTTTACTCGGTTAGTTATGTCGCTGATGAGAACGGTTTCCAACCACAAGGCGAACACCTCCACCATTAAGTGGGCAGACTAGCGATTGATTGATGGATTTCCAAGTGTTTTTGATATTTATTTGTTGTTAATGAGATGAGTTTTGTATAATTGAAAAAAAAAAAACGAAAAATAAACTATACTTCAAATTTTAATTAACTTTTTGTTTTTGTTTTTTTGTTGAAAATTCTTCAATATAATTAGTAGCAATCTAATATAAAAGTCACGGCCGAATCTTTCTGCATATTGATGAAAAATTAGCCAATTTTCAATTAATTCCCCAAAATTTTCTCGGTTATTTACAAATAAATCAACACTTTTCGAACGTTTGAGAGCAGATGATCGTGTTATTGAAAACTCTCGATGGCTTTTAAAAAGCATAGTTCACAACCTATAAAGGTCGTTCAGCTGTAATTTCAAATATTTCAGAAAAAGATGAGAGGCAACTCTAACATAAATTGAATGTAGAAAAAATCGTAGAAAACGACAATCGTGAACTTTTAATGATAATTAAAGAAGTATTACATAATATTTCTGTTAAAATTCCACTAATTTTCTCAATTTATTAAACAATCCGCGACTACTTCTCGATTTGGGTCATAATTGATTGGAATTTTATCGTTTTCAAATCGACTCTATTGCTAAAAGAATAAAGAATACGAAAATACCGACACCTCTACTGTAGCATCAGATAAACCATTGAAACAATACAAAAATAGGAACGCTTGCCCAACTGGAGACACACTTGAATAATCTCGAAAAAATTACAATACTTTTGAGTGTCTAGAAATACATTTACTTGTACGTAATATTTGTGATTTTAATGATAGATCAAGATGGATTGTCGCCTGAATTCTAATTGGAGTATTGTTGGATTTTCGGTTGAAATTTGCTGAATTTTAACGTTTTTATCCTCAAATAGAAAATTAAATCGGATGACGTTTCCATCTAGCTATTTACAATTCTTTTAAATGTCAACATAGAGATGCGCTACGACCCTGAATATTAAAGAACTGTTGTGTATAGAAAATTTCAAATTTGATATGTTTAAAAATATCAACCTCTATAATAACACGGATTGAATACCTTGAATCCAATTGACAAATACCGCTATCATCTCTAAAAAAAAATTATTTGTTAATCGACATATACAAAATATGCTAATTTTTCATCTTTGCCTTTTTTTAGAATTATCACAGAAAAAACGTCGACAATTTTTGTCTGTAGAGTGTACAAGTGTGGTGGGGCATTGGAATTAACTGGGATACGAGTTTTGTATAAATAACGAACCCCTAACAAGCAGGAGTTAAGTTTGCTTTGTATCCGCAATCAACAACCAACACTAACCGACAACATGAAAGCTGTAAGTTTTTCAATATTAACCGAACCAAATTGGATTTTCCCTACGAAAATTCTTGTAGGTTTTTGTTTTTGCTGCCGTTATCGCCGCCGTCTTGGCCGCCCCACAACAAAATCCAAAAGACGCCGTCGTTGTCAAATACGAGAACGACAACATTGGTGTTGATGGCTACAAATTCGCGTAAGTGTTTACCCATTTTCTTTTAATCTTTTTGGAAAATCGAACGTGTATAAAAGTGTCTTGCGTAACAGTTGCGCATTCTTTCCTGCTGTTGATAGAAAACGAAAGTGAAGAGATAATATTGAAGATGTTCCAAGGTAACTAGGATGTAACCTTGAAGCAACTTTCGCTAGTCTTCTGGTGTTTGTGTTTGTGTTTAGTTTTAGTGTGTTTGTATCGACCAAATGAACTTTACAATTTATTGGCTAATAACTGAAGAGTTTTAACGACTTTTCCTTATATAATAATATATCATTAATTATTCTTGTTATTTTCATGATTAGATTCGAGACCAGTGATGGTGTCTCCCGTTCTGAAACTGGTGAATTGAAGAATGCTGGCACAGAGAATGAAAGTTTAGTTGTGCGTGGCACAATCTCCTGGACTGGTGCTGATGGCCAACAATACTCCATCAATTTCGTTGCTGATGAAAACGGTTTCCAACCAGAAGGCGCCCATTTACCAAAATAAACACACTCAGGAGCTAGTCGTATTTTGGAGAATGGATAAAGGATAGGATCTTGTTATTTTTTCAACTAAAACAACAAAAAAATGCCAATTACCTGCCGTTGTACATAAATTAACGTAAAAAGCAAAAACAACAAATAAACGATTTTTACATAATCCTTGTTATTTTTCTTCTACCAACACATAAAATCAGCGCTGGAATATTTACAAAATCACGACAAATATAACGCCCACTTGTGCAACTATTACAAACTTTCCCCTATAAAGATGCCGAGTCAAAGATCAGATTATCAATTCATCCGCAAAAAGTCGATCTTATTACAAAAATCCCAGTTTCACGAAATCTTAGTTGAAGTTTCTTGCTTATGCGCCTCTTGAAATCTCCAAAATATCACCCAATAAAACAAACCTAAAAGCCAAGTCCTAGCAGAGATTTCGAGGTTTCTCGCTTATATACCCATTGAAATCTCCAATATCGATCCTTATCAAATATCTATAAATTATTACAAATATTGTAATAAACTATTAGTTCCACTAACACAAAGTTAAGTCGACTGGAATGGTAGACATTTTAAGATAGTTGAAGCTCCCCGTCTGTGTGTCCATTGAAGGCCCCGCAATTTTCAATTACAGTAGGTTTGCCGGCTGTGTACCCATTGAAATCTCCACATTTTTTGGTTTCCCATATAAGTACTCATTGAAATCTCTACAGATTTTTGCAGTAAACACGTAATTTATCGATTTTCGCTAACCATATTTCACTTGCACCTCTTTAACTCTTTATTTCTTGAAAATCCGTAAGTAGAACTCGTATTTTCCCAACAGTTGAACATCAATCATAGTAACGGTTTCAGGAAATTGTAATAATATTGAATAAATTAGGAAATATGATGGTGATTTTTATCGTCTGATTTCGGCCTTGTTTTCAGCTTCTTTTCGTAATTTATTTATCTGCGATTTTAAACAATAACTGACAGTTGAAATTGCTCGTTTGTCCATCTTCAACTAACAAACTATAATTAATTTTTTTCTTCGAATGCTAGAAATGAAAAAGGTTAAATCGATGATGATTTATTCGATGTATTCCGTAGGGATTTCAATGGTGGATCACGACACGAAACTTGCACTGAATTCTCAACAGCTTCAATAGAATTTCCGCCATTTCAGTAACAATAATAATAATGTTAATGATGATGAGATTATTGCTCAAGAAAAACAACGAAATAATCGGGTAAATTATGGATAAATCACAAAATACACTTTCGAATATTGTTACACAATTGATTTATTTTTCTGTTTTATTTACATTTCAATCGAATAAATATAGTGAGAATTTTCCAGATTTTATGAAAATCTGTAATTTGAAGGCGATAATGGGTGGATTTAATGGGGAATATGGGCGCCTTGTGGTTGGAAACCGTTCTCATCAGCGATATAAGTGACAGTATAAACAACACCATCGGCTCCAGTGAATGAGAATTGTCCACGAACGGACATTATTTCGTTATCAGTACCGGCATTTTGGAGAGTACCCTGTTCGGAGGCTGCAGTACCATCACTTGTTTCATAACTGAAATAATCAACGATAATCAACTGAATTTTCTACAAATCAAACCAAAACTTACGCCCAATTGTAGCCATCAACACCGATATTATCGTTATCGTATCTCAAGATAACAGCATCTTTCGGATTCTGTTGGGGAGCGGCAATTGTAGCCGCAATCAAAGTAGCAAACAATACAATAAATTTCATTGTTGTGTGTTTCGTTGGGATGGTTTCAAACAAATCGTTCACAATAGCAAGACTGAAGATGGTATTGGACGATGGTACGCTTTTATATTCGGTACATCTTCTCGTGTTTCTTTTTTTTTGCTATATAACCATCACTGGATGGGTATTGTCGGCGTGTTTTCGCTGACATTTACCACCACCTCTAATTTATTCACCACCATCATGCCTATTTCGGTGTACTTTTGAAAAGTTCACCCAATTTTTCTGGGAATTATTGTGCAGAGAATCGCGGATCTGTTTCTGTATTGGATGAAGGACAAGGCTGTCGTTTAGATGAATCATTAGAATTATTCGAAATTCGAGATAATTGCAATGTTGTAACAATATACATTCTAAAATTTTGTTAATTGTTTGAAGTTTTATTATTAACAATAATAATAAGAGAGAATTTAGAAATTGTCCTCAATTTCAAACATCTTATGTCTAGAATAGAAGTAAAGTTGGTTTTCTAACTTGCAAGTTACTTTATTTACACAAAAATCAGATGATTTTAACTCGCAGTTGGCTGTGGCTGGGTTACTAATGTCGTAGCTTGATTCAGTTATCGAATGGAATAAAGTAGGAAGCAAGGCCTGCTATTTTCCAGATTTTCCATCAATTTTACAGGCCTGCTCATTTCTTTCGAATATCATAAGAAGCAAACTTTTGAGGAAACGCCAATTTTCACCGCAATGGCGCTACTCACCAACACAATTTTATGGACAATATAGGAGATCAATAGTCTCTTTAAACAGAACTTCAGCTTCAGACTCAGGGGCGGACTTAGGCTATGACTTTTGGGGGCTACCCCATAATAATAAATTTCACTAACAGTTAGATTGTGAAAAATTTAAGTACTCCTCTCTCCATATTGAGTACCCTAGGGGCTTTAAAGGAAACAAAGAGAATAAAAAAAATATGTACGAAATGATTATTATAAAACAATGAAAGGTAAAGTTATTACAACTCAAGTAAATAATTTTGTGTGGGGCTAATTTGAAGCTTCCCTAAGCCCCCGCTAAGTACGCCTCTGCTCAGACTTTAAATTCTATTATATGTAGAACTGAAAGGAGACAAGAATAAAACAGCCTCATGGTAGCGAATTAGCAAAAAGTTAGAGAATTGCTATTTGTTTTTGTGACCGTTATGAGCGCCAATTCGGCAAAAATTTGTATTTTTTCCAAAGTTTCAGTTTCTTCAAACGATCATGTCTGTAATCCAATAAAGTGGTGAGAAATCTTGGTATGAAGCAAGCTAAAAGTATGTCCAACTGGGGCAATAGTATTTTACACCCTGTATAATCTCAGTGGCGGTTCGTGATTTTAATTACCAAAATGGTGCAAACACAACAAAAAAGGGAAATAAGATTTGGGGAAATGTTTTGAGCAAAAACAGGAGTTGTTACAATTCTGCCGCACGAGCCGCCTCTGTTTATTCGATAATCCGACAATTATTCGAAATTGTGTGCTTGTAGTGATGACAGCAGACAAATTTTCAGCTTGTAAAATATGTGAGTATTTGGAGAGAAAGTGGATATTACCTAAAAATTGTAGAAAGACAATTCATAAATAATTCGTGATTTTTTTCTACATGAACGCATTTCCCTTCCAGTGTCGCGAAATTCCTGTTAGTTTTGCCAAATTTACAATTTCCGACAATTTGAGAATAACTCCACCCTCGATTAGCAAATCGGGGAAGTGTAGTTTGGCAAAATGCGGAATAAATTGAAAACGTTGCGAAATTACCAATATCAGATGATCCTCTTAAATTTTGTTATAAATAACTTTTACGATAGGTCAAAGATTAAAGTTGCTTATGAATTCCATTCGACATATGGAAAGAAATCCGGTATCTATCGTAAATCAGTACCAATAATAGAGATAAAGACTATCTAAATCGTTGTAGATAGAATAGAAAAAATTTGTATAGAAATTTAGGAAATAACTTCCATTAATTCCTTACAAGAAGATTATGATAATTTGGAGAGATTTCCAATATTTGTAATATAAAAACCGAAAATTGACAGAAAATCTCAGTTATCAATCAACCAAACTACTAACAACTATACGAAAGAAATGGCGGCGATTTTTGTAAGATAACCACGGAAATTCTAAAACAAAACTATTAATTATTCGATTTTAGGCAATTGTGATTTGTTTCCTGGTCAATTCGAGTTGGTCATTAGACGATTCTAGATCAGCAAAAATCCTACAATCGAATTTCGAAAATATAGGAACTGGACCGTATCATTTCAGGTACTATCAAATAAAACATCCTCGAAATTACACAAAAAAACGATAATTTCTATAGTTCTGATTGATAGCAACTTCGTTTGATTATAATTTTCGATTATCTTAATAATTTTACAGTTTCGAAACAAGTAATGGTATCTATCGTGAAGAAGAAGGTACGTTAATCAACCCAAATAACGCTAAAGAAGCTGCAGTAGTTGTACGCGGTTCATATTCTTATGCTGATGCAACGGGTAAAGTTTATACCGTCCAGTATACAGCTGATAAGAATGGTTTCCACCCGGAAGGTGATCATATTAAAGTACCACCGTTTGTACCATGGAACCACCATCACGACGCTGATGACGGTCATGATGAGATTCATCAGAGTTTAGAACAACATTCAAATCAATTGTATTTACCATCATCGACGGTACCGCCTGAAAATCGTTATCTACCAACAACACCATCGCCAAGAAGTCTGGATAATTCGATAATTAATCTATTAACGAACCGCGATGGAGATCGAATTAGTATTGAAGATGTCAATTCGTTATAGCGTTATCCTGAGAGTTATTATTAAAAAATTGTTTATATATTTTTATTGTATAAGAAGTGGGTGAATATATGTTTATTTTTGTAAAAAAAAATCGTTAATTTTTCAGAATTTTTTTAGAAATCTAGGCATTATTACAATCAGTTACTAATTGTTTCCAATTTGATGCAATTTTCTAAGAATTTTAAGATTCGTTACACGATGATTGTGATAGAAATATCGGATAGTTTTGAAAGTTTGTCAAAAAAGAGAATAGTAACAGAAAGGTCAAGGAGATCCTGAATGAAAAAATAACAATTATCTAATTGTTGTCAATTCATCGCAATTATTTTGCTGAAATTACACATTGCAGGGAATTACAAATGTAACAGGATCTAGTTTTTAGTTTTCTTATCTCTGTGATCGTTGAAATCTCCAATTTTATCGGAAAATTTTATAATTTCCAAGGCGATTAGTGGAGAATGTTGACGGCTTCCAGTCGAATAACAACCTTAGTCTACATCTACCGATTATCTAATTTTAATTAATTCAGAACAACTATTTTCTTGAAGGTGCAGACTTTTCAGAGATTTGCAAACGAGATAACTGAATTTTACTTTATTTGGCTGTGTGCCCGTCAAAATCTCCATTTAAAAAGCGATTAGAGATTGGAGAATGTGCTTCTAGTCAAATTGCAATCTGTATCTTCATCTATATCTGCAAACACAAAACATATTGAGTAATTTTAATCAAACCAGCTCAATTGTTTTGATGAAATTACAGATTTTTCATACATTCACAAAGCACAATAGCTAATTTTCAGTTTTCTTGTCTATGTGTTCATTGAAATCTCCATTTTTTACTAAAAATTTCACACTTTAAAAAACTATTAGTAGAGAATGTTGGTAGCTTCTAATCTACGAATTTAGTGGCAGTGTCGTAGCTTTTTTCGAACACTTGAAAATATTAATGAATGTGAAAATTGGTGAAATTTGAAGCAATCTACGGCACACTGTAGGTAATCATACATTAACCAATTTTTCTATAGTAGTTACTTTTCCTTAAAGTACAGTGTCGTTGATTAATTCACCCACCTGTCAAATTTAGTAAAATATGAATCAATCTACGACTTGTAACCAAAACACAGACAACTATGAGGTAAAATATCGTTGTACACCCTGTATTTGGAAGATTGTACAAGAAAATTGAGCAATTTTTCAATTTTTAGAAGCCTCACCGTTTGCAATAATAAAAGTCAAGAGGATTTTGAAAATATAAATAAACATAAAGTAGCAATTACCTAATTTTTATCACTCGACACTTAACATTTTTCACGAATTTTTAAATAACATCAAAACTGAGATTTCTGTCGGTTTTCTTGTCGATAAACACGTTGAATTCTTCGATATTTCGACATATTCCAGTCGAATTTCAATCTAAATCTACAAATTTCAAAAAAAAATTGTACAGTTGCCCATTTAGTTGAAAATATTTGAGGAGACTTCAATGCTTGTGTAGCCAACAAAACTAGATAGTGATTTCAATACTTGTATAGACAACAAAACCGTTACAGTCAATTGAAATTGATAAAAGAATAAACATTGGAGATCAAGATTAAGGTTGAGAATTGTACAGAATACATCCCTAATATTTAGTCTATATCAATAATTTGAAGATAATTGTTAGAGGAGACAAACACAATCAATAAACGAATAATTTGGTGACGGGGATTGAGGTTGGGAATTGTGCAGAATTCTGTGGTGCATCTGTTGTGAATTCCAAATCTATTTATTTATGAAAATTAAAATGTATATTTGCAAACTGGTAGGCGATCAATAATGATGATTATATAATAATCTATAGTTTTCCAGTACTGATGATTGACGGAATTTTATATAAAATTAACTTATGGCCGTATCCGCCGTATCAAATAGAAAGTTGATTATTTGGAGAAGATACTTGCAAAATACAATGATATAGCAGAACGAGTAAATGGGAACATTTAAAGTTCAGGAGTCTTAATTTTTATTTTCAATTAAAATCGAATTGTAAAGTTGAAGATATTAGGTTTGATTCACATTGATTTTCCACAATTGGTGACTATTAAAATTATTAGCAATAATGATTTGACGACGCAACCATTAATTTTGTTTGTGATTAGAAAATGAGCCTTGTTTAAAATGTCAGACAGTTTCGAAATATTTTTTAAAAGTCTATATGCATAAATTAACGAATTATTATTGTTTGGAATGCCGACAAAATACGCACAAAAGGGTGATAACGGCGTATAAACATCTCGAAAGTTTTGTAAATATTTGCCAATTTAAGGGGTAAATCCTTCATCTAAAATTGTACAATTTTTTGTACAATAATAGTAGCGTTGTGCAGGATTGTGGGGACACCTTTGAAATTCTCGCTGAATATATAAAAGACGTCATTTGTTGCTATACCAGTGTGTGCTTTATTCGACAACATGAAAACAGTAAGTGATCTTGATTCTTGCCCCATCATCATCAAAAACAAAATTCCCAGCAATTTAACACATAACTCATTCTAAATTAACATTAATTAGATTGCATAACTGATACTATAATTATAGTAATTTGGCTCCATTTCTAGATTGTGTTGCTGTTAACTTTCTTGGCAGTTGTATGGAGCCGGCCCCAGAACAATCCAGCCCAGTCGTTTATCACAAAATTCGAGAATACCATCAATGAAATTGGCGGTTATTTCTTCAAGTAAGTCGCACCATAACCAGTTGAAATCTTCCTGAATTGAAGATGTTACTTGACGACATTGAACTAGTGTTATTTTATTTATTTTTTATTTATTTATTTATTTATTGGGATTATAATCTTTTATTATCTAGTATTAAGTGAAAGTTATGGTCCTTGAGATTTAAAAAAAAACCTAATTCTATCGTATTTTTTCTTTAATTAAGCTACGAGACGAGTGATGGTCAATCTAAACAAGAACGGGCTGAAATAAAAAGTCCCGGAACCGATCAAGAGTCGATTGCTGTTGTTGGTGAATATTCCTACATTGGTGATGATGGTAAAACCTATCGGGTCGCTTATACGGCCGATGAGAACGGTTTTCAACCGGAAGGTGAGCATATACCGCCGGCTGCTAGCGTCAAACGTCCCAAAACTGGC
>JACDRP010001231.1:0-11372 GCA_013841185.1 Hycleus phaleratus | reverse complement strand
CTCAAGAGTAATCTAGCTCTCTTTATATTTCACCAAAAAGGGCATAAAACATCACACAGCATAATTCTTTTCTAAATAGTATATTGCGATTCGTTATAAATTTCTAATTCCGTTTTACAAAAATTGAATTTCTAAAATGTAATACTTATCTGTAGCTTTATTTGATAGATTTTAACAATTTTTTTGTAATAAATTGGGATCTATACATAGTTAATCTTTAGTGTAATTTTCATCTAAAGCAATCGAATAACAATAATACAGCTACAATGATATAATTATACAAATAATCGAATAATACAACAAATAATACAATCATCAAATAATCAATATAGCTACACAAATACATACATATTAGTGTGATAACCAGCTTTTTCTAAATTTATCATTCTAAATTGAATCATAACTGTTGGAGAACGTTTCTATTATTTACTTACTTACTCAGGATTACTGTCTGATAAGTACATCAAGCTTACTATATTCATTACTTGACAATTAAGAGAAAAAGTTGTTATTCTCTTCTAAATTTCATGAGTTGCTTCAAGATAAAAATATTACCTTGAAAATATAAGAAACGTACTAGATATGTTTATTTCAAATTATTGTAAAATAACTTAAGCTGATGACGAGAAATCTATGAATATGCCGATACTTAATATTAGTCTTCAGGCGTTTTTATGCATAGTAATCAAGATTATATCTTTTATATATTAGCAATTGACAGTTGATTAAAGCATGAAACTCCTAAATAGGATGAAGTAGAATGTCTACATAGTTCTTTTACCCAAATATTTACAAGCGCGCAGAATAAATTACTCAAGAGCAGGTTCAAACTTGTTATTGTGGATATGGGAAAATCTCCTACTGTGGACACCTCTCACATATGGACACTTTTTAAAATGTCTCGATAAACAATGAGACTGAAATTGCGAATATATCCGTTTCTCGCAAGGAATTTATGGACACTTAAAGGAATCTTTTGCTATTATCTAAAATTTTTAATCGTATTGCAACAAAGCTTTATGACAAGAAGTGAAATTCATTTATAAGAAAACATGTTACACATTACAGATCACACATTACAGGTAAATGAAATTTGGAAATTTTATTGCCAATTGAAAATTATCCATCATAGTTGTCATTCAGTCCAACAATATTTTTAAGACAGTTAGGATAGCTCCATTAAAAAGCAATTTAATAATAAACCATAAAGTTGAAATTATAAAATTGAAAAAAAAAACATAAGTTGTGATATTATAAAAGTGGCAGAAAATATTAAAATATCAAAAAGTTTGGTGGCAAACATTCTAAAAAATTAGAATGAGATTATGAATAAATGGGTATAAAATAGTAACATTGCCGTTAAAAGAGCATTCAAAAGTGGTGAAGGCATTATGTTAGATAGAATAGTCGTTTTGTAATGCAAGAACGTCCGGTATTTCTATATCAGGACCAATCATTCAAGAAAAATCTTTGGACGTTACTAAAACCTTAAAACTTGAAAATTTTAAAGCTTGAAATGGTTGGTTACAGCTTTTTAAGGAAATTGTTTATTACAGTTGATAGTAAGTTTTCTAATCCTAAAAAGGGCCTGAAATTTTATAATACAGTCCCCTAAACTACCCACCCCGTTATAAATCTTGCTGCTCATTTTTTCACGGTTGACAATACTTGGGAGCCGCCTCGGACAATCCATTTATTTTTACACGCACTATATGAATCTTAGCAGTAATAATCTCTAAGACGAAAACAATAATCGATAATAATAATCCACAGAACCAAAGAATAAAGAAACCCAAAATATCCGAAATACCAATTGTAACAATAGTTTCAGACGTTGTGAAGGCATATGTCTCCATTCCAATTGTTGATCGAAACAAATAATGTTGTATAAGACCTTTTTCATCAATATTTCTTATATGATAATCGATTAAATCATTCAAATGGTTACGTCGACGATAAATATATGTTATGGATCCAGAAGGGACCTAGAAATAGAATACATTATTAGGAACAATTATTACTATTACTTTAACATTCTACTTACAACTTGTATAACTTCTGCTTTATGAAAATTTCTTATGTAGTATTTAAAAGCTGTAAACATACTAAATGCAAAATTTTGTTTTTTGAAATATTCTTTCAGCAGTTTTCGAGGAACTAAATGTGAATCTAATGGAATCTCATATAGTTTACCTTTATGTGATAATTTCTGATTGATTTTATCATGTGATTTTAGTGCCAGAACGAAATTCCTACGAGATAAAATGATAAGAACTCCTTTGTCTTTTTGTTTATCAAATCATAGAACATATTTCAAAATAAAGAATAGAATTAAGAATTTTATATTAGAATAGTAAATTAATTCTATATTTTCTATATTTTGATAAACACAATAATTAAGAATTTCAAATTTTTACCCTTTATATGTTAATATAGGTACATCCGAATCAATTAATTGTTGCATTGTTGTTATCTTTGGTTCTAACGTCAATTTTGTGAAAACGCTACAGATACCACAGAAATACATTGCTGATATTTCCATAATAAAAAACAACAGTAATATAAGATAGAGACGTAAATACCATTTTTTCGGGAGTGTATTAATTGATAATTGTAAAAATAATTGATACACACGGAAAATGGAATTAAATAGTGATGTTTTTGTTGCAATGGACAGTATAAGACCCGACAACAAAATTGTTATGATTGTCAACACACAAATATCAAAATGTAATACATTGAAGCTCTTCCATTTCGGTAGAGGTTTCCGTTGTGGTAATATAAAAATTCCGCTTATATCTGAAATTTATTTAAAAATTAAAAAACTACGACACCAGTTCAATCAATTATTATGGAATTATCGAATACGGATTCAATGTCATGGTCATATTGATGTATTATAGGATTCATTGTATGTATAAATTAGTTGGAATTTATTTTATTTTACAAAAAATTATAAATTCTATGGAATTTTTGGAATTTATGGTTAAAGTGATTAATGATATACATTTTATATTTACCACCAAGAATATAAGTTGAATGTACAAAGCCTATTAAAGCTGTGTTTTGTATGATTGTAGTTGCAACATCCACCTTAAGTATATTGATTTTATTTTCAACCGCTTCAAAGGTATCATTTCCGACGAAAACTTTCTCTATAAGAATATTATCCTCTTTCATATAGTCAATTGTGGTATTCAAGCATTCACCAATCTGATTTAATAATAATATGGACGCACCTTTACCAGTTTTATTGAATGGATTTATAATGAAAATACCTTTTCGTGTCCATGATACACGAATTGGCCAGCCGTTCAGTTGTTTCAGTATATGACTCTTGAAAACCTCCAAGAGAAATTCAGATCTAATATCGATGATTTCATGAAATTGTATACTTTTATTGCCATTTTCATATGGATACCATGTTAAAAACTTATTATTGGTAACCAAAATGATATTATAAATATTCATTTCTTCAAACAGGAAATTGATAGTATTAATAATCTCTTGACTTCTTGGTAATTCTTCGATGATAATGAAATATTTTCCATGGACATAGAGATTATTTTGTTTCAATAATTTGGTGACAGTTTTTTTGATAAACTCACCATTTTGATCCAGAATTAAGTAGTAACTACATTTAATTTTCAAGTTTTGTCCGTTATCAGCGCTTTTATCAAATTTATTATAATTATAAATAATGTGTGGCTGTTTATTTTGAAAAATTGTTTTGTAATTTTCGAATATTACACTAGATGTTGCATACGTAATTTGTTCATAATCGCCAATATTTAATAGTACTTTGTTTATTACAGACATATTTAGTGAATTTGCTCCAATTTGACTGTGGAACTGTGAATTTACAGAGTATATTGTTAGACATAAATTAACCAAAACAATAATGACCATTGTGTCTATTCAATATTGAAGTCTTGTTTAAAATAATGGAATGCTTAAATTTCACCAATAATATAATGTTGGAAATATGTTACGTTTAACAAGTGTCGATTTGATACACGCGTACAAGTTTAATTGTAATTGTAACAAAAATATCATTTTATCAATAAATTAGTAGGTAAGTTACAAGTACAAGTAGATTTCGTTTAGTTTGCATGTTGTTACTTTTCTTTTGAAAAAAATTATGGGTTTGTAGAGAGTATTTATAAAACTGATGGAAGTTACACTAACTATTTTCGTTTATGTCTTTCATCGAAAAGTTAGATGCAGCTTATCTGTTTATTGGAAAGATTGATTTTTTTTTTAATGACCATGCCCATAAATTAAATTGAGCAATTAAGTTATAGTAATGTAAAAATCAAAAGCACAATTTGATAATTTATCTGTTTTTAAATACTGTATATTGTCAGAATTATTATTATAAATGAAAATAAATGACCTTGTCGAAACAGATTCCGTAAGTAATTGTAGAAGCCAGTAGAGCAGAAAGCTATAGAAGGAAGTATATTTAAATTAATTTAGGTATTGTTAATTTATGCTGATAATATTAATAATACCGCCTTCATCGATGTTTACTATATAATAGTCAATTAGATGGTTTCTTTTACTGAAGAAAATGATGAATTGTTGAGAAAAAATACAATGAATTAATCCTATAAAAATAATGTTCCACTCACAAATTGTGAAAAATAGATTTAATAATTTTTATTTATAGTTTCTTTCTGGGCGGTTAATATAAAAAATGCAAAAATAATTGACAGATGCTAATAACTAAATCTAATGTTTATTTCAACGAATATGCTCCCACATTATACCGATGTTAATTAAATATAAAGCCAATTATGTAAATGTTTTAAATAGACCGAGAAAAGTTGGGCTCTCCGACTGGAATTCGAATCCAGGTCCCACAGTTTCGCGCCGTGTACTCTAACCACTAAGATAGCGTCAAACCTCTCTAATCTTAATCTATCATTAAGTCTTGTTCTGCGGTAGAAAGCCATTCTGGCGATACATGCCGCAGAAACAGGTCTAAATTTTTCAAACATTTACCATTAATGGACTTTATATTTAATTTATATTTAATTGACATCGGTATAATGTGGAAGCATATTCGTTGAAATATTCATTTGCGTAGCCGCGTTTCTCCTGAGTAATTTAAAATTTTAGACGTGTTTCTGTGGCATGTATCGCCAAAATGGCTTTCAACCGCAGAACAAGACTTAATGATATCTTAGTGGTTAGAACACACGGCGCGAGTTCTTTGGCAGCAGCCGAAATGTACAGACGTAGTTCCATCTCCTAAAGTTAAAAAGTGAGATAGAGAGAGAGAAAAAAAAAGTGAAGTGAAGTGAACGAAAAACATAAAGATAGTAAAAAGAAAAAGCAAAAAAAAACAACAAAAAAGGCGCTAGCAAAACTGAAAATGACTGGGAAATATCCTGACAATAATAGCATACCTCAAACAATAGCACACCTACAACAAATAACAATCAACACAGCAATCAATTTTGACTACTACAAATAGCTGTGCGACCATATAAACAATAACACCAGAAGACGACAACTTACAATTCACTATAATTAAAAGGAAAAATAATTCAATCTCCACAGAAGGAACACAATCACAACAACAGAACAAGAAATTGAAAAACAACGAATTGAAAACATCAAATAGATATGAAGTCCTTTCCTTAGATGAAAAAGACGAAAGTGATATGGAAATCGAAAACGCAACAACAAAAACAAAAGATAAGTGCCCATCCATTGTTATACACGGGAAATTAAAAGAACACCATGACCTATTGAAGGTGATTAAAACAAACTGCCCAAGTGGATTCAACATCAAATATAACAAAAACAACACAATAATAAACGCTAAAAATCACAATGAGTGGAATGATCTGCGAAAGAGATTACAACATGACGCTATAGACCATCACATATATACCGCCAAAGAAGAAAAAACGCATGCCTTCGTACTGAAAGGAGTAGACCAGCAACCAGAACCAGAAGAAATTAAATCTGACCTTCAACAATAAAATATCCAGTGCAAGCAAGTGTACAGAATGAGAGGAACAGTGAGACCAGCATTTTTAATTATAACCGATGCAAAAGTGATACTCAGGCAACTGACGAGCGAAGTACGGTACGTCTGTCATACAAGAATTACGTGGGAAAGACACATCAACAAAAAGAAAATTACGCAGTCATCGTTATCGGCAATAGGGTAACGCGAAAACTAACTGCTTTGCTAAACCCGGATGCATGAAATGTGGGGAAAACCACTAGTCTAGAGACTGTGAAAAAGACCTGGAAACACCACCAAAATGTATAAATTGCGGGAAAACCATACATTAAACGACATCATTTACGAAGTCTACCAAAACGCAATAAGAAATCACAACAAAAATGAAAAATTAGTCTCTAATAACCAAACAAATGAAACAAAATTAAAACTAGCACCAATGCCGAGAACAAATCCGTGGACAACAAAAGAACGAAACACATCTGCAGAAACGGAAAACCCAAAAACCCAAGAAGTGAACAAACTGAATAATCTCATAAACATAGAAGCGCTTATAAAAGCAATAAAAGACCTAAATAACCAATTGGCCAAGTGCAATAATGACACCGACCGTTTTCTAACAACAATTGAATTTACAAGGACAATTGGAAGTTATGGATTCTAAAATCAAAATAGCTTCGTGGAACACTAACGGCGTACTAGGAAAACTAGGCGACCTAAACATATTTCTCATCAAACATAAAGCTGACATCATGTGTATCAATGAAACAAAACCAGAAACAACAAACAAATTTAAAATCAAAAATTATAAAACAATAAGAAAAGACAGAAACAAATGGGGAGGAGGAGTGACAACCCTTGTCAAAAATGATATACCACACGTAGAGTTACCACCTATACACAGCGACATCGGAAACATCGTCATCAGGTTGAAAGACAACATACGAATTATAGCTACATATAACAGCCCGGACAAGAAAATCCATCCACAAGAAATAAATAAAACCCTTGATACCGGAAGAAAAGTAATGATAACAGGAGACCTGAACGCAAGACACTCTTCGTGAAAATGCCAAGAAAACAATATCAATGGCAACATACTCTACAGAATAGCACTTATGAATGGAGTCCAAATAATAAACACCGACAAACCAACACACTACCCGCCCAATGGTAACACCCCTTCTACAACAGATATAATTATAAACAAAAATATCCCAAATCTGAATAAACCAAACACTATCACAACGTCAGTATCAGACCATGATTCTATAATCACCATGATAGGAGGACAATCCAGAGAAAATAGAACAAAATTCATCACATCATTTAAAGAAACAAGATGGAAAGAATTCAGGAAAATGATAAATGACAAAATAAAATCAACCCAAAGATAGAGACAAAAGATGAGATTGAAAAAGAAATAATCACTTTCACTAACGTTATCAATGAAGCTATAGAGAAATTTACGAAAAAGATAGAAATCACTGTCAATAAAGAAAACATCAACGAAGAAACAAAATAGCTAATAAAAGAAAGAAACAAGAACAGAAGAAAATGGCAACAAACTGCAAACCCACAGTTTAAGTAAAGAATGAATAACCTGAATAAAATTATAAAAAATCAAATAACAGAAACGCGTAAGAAACAATGGGAAGAAAAACTGGAAAACCTAAAAACAGAAGACACCTCTTTATGGAAAATAATCAAATCACTAACAAAAACATACTCGAATATTCCAACATTAATAGAAGCAGATCAGGAAGCAATCACCGATAAAGAAAAATCAGAAATGATCGCAACTTTCATAGAGAAAACACACAAAACAAAAAATGACAACAGCGACTTTGAAAAACACATTATAACAACAGTAGACGAATTTATTAATAATCAAAATCAGATGTCCGAACTTAATGACAAAATATTAACAATGAGTCCAAAAAAAGTCCATGAAGTAATAAGAAAAACATCATCAGACAAAGCACCCGGTCCAGACGAAATCTAAAACAAAATTCTGAAAAATATCCCCAAGAAAGCCATTGTACAACTTTAGTACATAATAAAAGTAATACTGAACCTACAGCATTTCCCTGAAGTATGGGAAGTAGGGACAGTAATACCTACCAATAAACCAGGTAAAGATCCGTCCAACCCGAACAATTATTGGCCAATAACACTTTTAAACTCATTGGCCAAAGTGTGTGAGAAAGTGGTAGAAAGTGAATTAAGTAAAAGTAAAAAGAAAAACAAGACTATAATTCAATAACAATTCGACTGCAGAGAAAAACATAGCACGCTACACCAACCGGCTAGAATCACGAATGAGGTAATTAAAAATTTTAAACAAGATAAAACAACAGCGATGGTACTGATCGATATACAAAAACCATTTGATACAGAGTATGGATAAAAGGTCTTATCTATAAACTAATAAAAAGCAAACTCCCACGTAACCTCATAAAACTGCTAAACTCATATCTCACGACCAAACAAATAATCGCTGGAGTACCACAGGGCTCAGTATTAGAGCCAAAGTTATTCAATTATTACATAAACGACATCACCAAATTTGAGAAAACAAAAATGGCACTCTACGCAGACGACACAGCAATCTGCGCCCATTCATATTACGCTCAAGTAACCAACAAACAAATACAAATACACTTAAATATCCTGGAAGAGTATTTAAAAAAGTGGAAAATTACTTAACACGAAACAAAAACTGAAAACATCATTTTCTCAAGAAAATTCAAAAATACCAAAAAGTATTCAACCCCATAATACTAAACAGGAAACAAATAGAAATTAAGAAAGCGGTACAATATCTTGGGGTGTTACTAGATAACCGATTAGCATTCAACAAGCACCTAAAATACGCAAAAAGAAAACATTTGCCGAAAGTAAAATGATCTACTCTATACTTGTAAATAAAAAATGTAAATCAAAAACGAAAAAAATTATCTACAACGCTATAATAAAGCCAATATTAACCTACGGTGCCCCAATATGGTGTGGAGTTTCCAAAACGCAAACGAAGAAAATCAAAATAATAAAAAACAAATACTTAAGATTAATTACTAACAACAGCAGTAACACCAAAACAAAAGATCTGGTCGACCAAACCAAAATAACGCCAGTTGAAGAGTATATCATGGAAACCTTTCAAAAATTCTACACGAACAACGAAAACCCTGGAAATACATTAATAACTAAAATTACAGAAATAAGAAAAGACAACAATAACCTACCTAAAAAGCACAAGCTTACATATGAAAATCTTCCCATCTACATAAGCCACAAGAGTACGTGAAAATAATAGAAAAAAGTGGAATACCCTGAAGAAGTAAATGGGTTTTTATTTAAATTTTCCCAAAAATAATAAGATGATCCTTGATAACAACAAAAAAGTAATGAAAGAACGAAACCCAATAACAAAAAAAAAGAAGAATAGTTGGAAATAGAGAAATCTGTGAGCCAGGCATCTACACCTAAGACTTATACATATAGGAGCACCCAGGCTTTGACGATGGGGCCACTCCTGGGTCAGTTGTGGGCAACCCCGATGTTGTCCCAGCCTTGGGTCAGTACTAGACAACCTAGCCTCGGCTTTCTTATGTTGGCCCAAGCTTAGGCCGAACATTCAAATACCCATATAGGAGCTCCCAGGCTTGTACGATGGGGCCAGTCCTGGGTCAGTATTGGACAACCCAGCCTCGGCTTTTCGATGTTGTGCCATCATATGATCGCAATTTGATAAATAAATAAATAAATTTATTTATTAATTTATCTTTATAAATATATTTATTAATTCGATTATTGTTTAATTATTGATTACAACCTATTGGATTCAGTGTTGGGCCTATGTTTATTGCCAGGATTCACCCAATATTAATTGTCAGTATTGGCCCAATGTTGGCCCAAAGACGTCTGCCAAGCAAAGCACGAATTTATCAGTCCAATCTTTAACCAAGGCAGGACTAACACTGGCTTTCAAACTTGGCACAAAGTTAAGCACAGTTGGCCCAAGTCTGGACCAATACTGGGCCCATCGTTATTTCCTACATGGGAAACTTATAAAATAGTATATGACAATATAAGGTCAGAAAGTCAGTCGCTTCGTTTTTGCCACGACGTGTTCACACTCGTTTTGCAACGATACTTTCTAAACATCTTTTCTACGATAGTACAAAATCTCTCAAAATAATTAGAAAAGTTATACATAAGTGTGGATGAAAAGACATGAATAATGCAAAAAATTCGGAAAACGCCGGGACAAGTATATTACAATTTTTTAATTATTTTTCTGTGACTGGGTCAGAACGACTCTACTTGTTACCATCGCGAAGAAATGGCGTAATCATTTCTATATATATATTTTCTGGTAGAGCATATTTTTCTGCGTTCAGTCAAGAAAAAATTGTAGGAGATTACTAAAGAGAGGCGTTTCACTCTCTACAGGGAGTGATGACGACACCAGCTCGCATTATTTGGCAACATAAGCTATGTATCTATGACGTACACGGGCATCTTTTGTCAGTCTACGCTAACTTAGTAGGTTGTTTGTTTTTCAATTTTTCTCATTTAAATGTCAATTTTTCGATTTTTTAATACAATTTAATACAATCTTACCACGCCAATAAATTTCTAATAGTGCGAGATAAAAATTCTATTACAATTGACTGCCTGAGTTGCTATTATATTGTTTTGAGGTTATGTCGGTCCTATTGTTTATGTCAATGTGGACAGCTCAAGTTGCCAAATGGTTGGACGCGGTGGCGCCATAATTCAAAAACGCCTCACTTTAGGGATTAGACAAGAAAATTTAAAAAAAAGTTAAATTGAAAAATAGGTTTAATATATAAGTGTTATAAGAAGTGGAAGCTCATTCTTCTTAAATCATTAGAAATTCACAAAAAAAAAACTAAATACAAATCTTGTTCTCATGTGCATATGGGCTAGTTGGCGGACCACCCCATGACATATGTGTTGAGTGACCACCCTAGTTAATCCCAAGAATTCGAAGATTACTCTAAAATCCATATGTGGGGCATGATCGAAAGAATATATTATATGCACAAAGAAGGCCGCTTAACATTTTTTATATTTCGAGAGTTCAGTTGAAATCAAGATTCGATCCGAAACAGTTGAAAATTAACCGCTTTGAATAAACACAGTAGTCAGGTACTTCTTAATTTAAGCAACCCCACAATACTCCAATTGAGTAATAAGTTGATAAAGGGGTACTGCCCACTCATCAATTACGAAATCTTTTAAGTGGTAAGACTGAACTGTGCTTCACAACTCTCTTTTCATATACAGGTTAGGCAGATAGATAGGCCTATTTGAGAGATAGACAGAGGGATAGTAAGATAGAGACAGACAAAGTAGG
>JACDRP010001230.1:0-11380 GCA_013841185.1 Hycleus phaleratus | reverse complement strand
AAAATAACCGTTAGGAGCTATAAAAATGCTCTTTTCAAAAATTTATTTGCGGTTGTCGTAGCTTAAAGGACGAGAGAAATCGCGAGTTGGAAATTCAAATTTTCTCACATTTTCGCCGGTTCAAATCTGGAGATGTACCTTGTCCCCTTAATAAGTTTGAAATAGACTATATGAATCAAACTACGACACTACGTGTCCAAAAGAGGTGTAATAACGTTAATGAAAATTATATCTATCGATTATCTTTACTTTAGATAGAAAGACAATTTCGTAATTACGAAATCAGAAGAAAACAATACGCTTTTGTCGCATTATATAAACGATAATCTAATAATTTATCCGTCAGTTGATTGTTGAATTTTTCTCTAAATCATGTACACTTTCCACGTTAAACTTATTCTATTAGTGTTAATTTTGAACGATATCGTCCATAGCGAAAATGTGACACAATTAAATCCAATTGAACAATTATTTGTTGCAAGAAAACTATCCCGATTATGTCACGATCAATTAAGAAGCTTGGACATTTCAACTTTACTAACAAGTAAACCTCCACCACTATCGATTCCAATTTATTTTAATTAAGTTTGAAATTGCCCAGTGTTGGATGCTTCGGAGAAGCTACCTGTAGGTGTTCTAATACCGCATTTATACCATTTAGGACAATTCGATGAGTGCTACAATATCGATTATAATTCGACAATTTATGGCAAATATTGTCTGGGGAATCAACCAATAGAACAACTCAAAAATTCGCAATATTCGGTAGAAGTTGTGGAAAAAATCGACATTTATCTAATTTTCATTGTAATTCTAGAATAATGTAAAGGTCCCAGAACTAATACAATTACGAATTGAACGAGCTTATACAGCTCTGCATCTTGGTATTTGTTTACCGGCCGCATGTCTAGCCGATGATTTTCATAAATTGTTCGATAAATTGGAATTTGATGAGAGTTATTGTTATTCGAAGGCTACCGAACTAAAATTATCCACCGGTGCTTCAATAACAATGTACGTTGTTTTCGATCAATCAATTCAAAAAAAAATCGTGATAAGAACCTTATCGAAATGTTCTTGTTTTCGGCATGAATCAATAGCGATTATTGTATTTTTTCCGATTATAAAATTTCGAATGATTCATTAGCTTTGTTTCGATTCGTTCTAGTGTAATGTCCGTGAAAAATCAAATATTTGATTAATAATGAATTTATCTAACGAGGCATACAGCCTTCGAGCTACAGTAAATTCATTAAAATTTGAAATTTCAGGCTAAATTTTGCTTCATTCCAGATTGATTCTATGCGTCTTTCTAATATTGCTAATCATATCGACGATTTTCGATATTTATTTATTCTACACAAAAAAACGTAAGTCGAATTAATTGGATATTCTGGAAGATAATTGGGCTGATTTCCAGATAATTCGCATGAATTTTTGGTGGCATTTTCGGCACTAACAAACGGAAGAAAACTGATACAATCGTCAACGAATACAAATCAATTGCTGTGTTTGAATGGAGTGAAAGCGATTAGTATGATGTGGGTCGTACTCGGTCATGAATATTTAAATGTCATAGCTGGACCGTTAACAAACATCTCCTCGATTAAAAAAGTCAACGTTTATTTCTCGTTTTTATTTAATAAATAATTTAAATTGCTTCCAGTGGCTGGACGATCCATCTAATATGATAATATCGGAAGGTACAGTTGCTGTGGATACGTTTCTAACGATCAGCGGTCTTCTTCTTGTTTACATCGATTTAAAAATGAACGATCGTGTTAAATATTTTAATATTGGCTTGCACTACATTCACAGATATTTAAGATTAACACCACTTTTGGCTATAATTATTCTAATACACGTTGAATTAATTCAATATTTGGGCAATGGACCGTTGTGGAAAAATATCGATCACGAATTAGTTGACGATTGTAAAGAGTACTGGTGGTCGGCTTTATTGTATTTACAAAATTATTTCCATGGCGTGGGTACTGTAAGTCGGATTATTCGTTTAAATTATAAATAACTCAATTAATTTCGGTTATAGTGTGTTCCGCAATCTTGGTATTTATCGCTCGATTTCCAACTCTATCTATTATCGCCGATTATTCTAATATTATTGAGAAAATCGCCAAAAATTGGTCTATGTTCATTGTACATTTGTGTAATTTCAGGATTTTTAGTGCCGGCTTTAATCAGTTATTTCTATGAAATTCAAGAATCATTCACCAGCCAAACCGAGTAATTGCATTCGAATTATAGAAATAATCGATAAAATTCATTTGGTTTTATGTAGAGAAACAACACAGAAATTCATGTTTCGATACTACAAACAGACTTATACAAGATTTGGGCCGTACGTTATTGGAATGTTGGTCGGTTATCACGTTTATAAATTGAAGAAGAATACGACCAATATCAGACTGACACAGGTAAACGAAATTAATCGATTTTAATCAAACTTTAAACGTGTTATACGATAGTTAACAGCATTAGCGCTATGGTGTGTTAGTTTAACGACCCTTATAGCCTGCATTTTCGGCCCTTATGATTTACTACAAGCGAACAAGTTCCAATGGATGGATGTTGTAGCCAACGGTTTTATACGCAACGTGTGGTCGATAGCTTTGTGTATTTTGATTCTATTGTGCATAACTGGATACGGGGGTAATTATTAAAAATTATCGGCGATTCAGATTGAATTTTGTTGATATTCCAGGACCAATCGACTGGTTTCTATCATTACCGATATTCCAGTTGATATCGAAACTATCGTACGCTATCTATCTAACACATTACGCTACAATTATGGTTAAGTATATTGGGGCAAAACAGGCCATTTTCATTAGTAATGAATATTTTGTAAGTTATTTTGTTGGTGTAAGTTGATTTTTAAATTCGAAATTTTGTAGATGTGGAATTTTTGGAGTGATTTTATTGTAATTTGTTTTATATCCGTGTTGTTTCATCTGATGTTCGAAGCCCCCGTGGTGATTATTGAAAAATATATTTTCTCGTGTTGTCTAAAAACCAGACAATCGAAAACTTAATAGAGGATTGTTTGATTTAGGATCCTATTAAATTCGGGAATTGTTCAAATCATTTTAATAAACGGTCGGTTTCGACAATTATACGATAATTACAATTAAGAATTGAGTTTGTTTTAGTTTTTCTTTCCAAACAAATCTTAAAGCAGAAATCAGAAGATTAATGGATTAAAAATTTGTTTAAAATTGTCTATCTACAGCCAAATGGAGCTAAAATTAGAGCGAAAGCAATTTGGAAAACAATTCAAGGGTTTTTAAGAGACAATTCTATTGAAATCGGATCTCGTTGGCCAAACAATGATGTCGCGACTCAGAATGGGAGAGAAAGAAAATTTTAAAACATATGCTTAGAGGTAAAAATCGCAAAATTATCTAAAACGAGCGATTTTTGACCAAATTCCTCTTACAAAATTTTTAAGATTGCTTCAAATAATAGGATTTTCCCTCGGGATGAACCCTCGACTTTCAGTTGAGCACCCATGTAGATCCCTTTCAGTATTATTATTTGAGAATTTGAGCAGTTGGGCAAGTTTTTTAAATTCCCACATGCATGGATCAAGTTATAATTACCGAACTTCGTTTCAAGGGATTTTGTTAACAACGGTTCTACAACAACGAAATAATTTGCCCGTAACAAATTCTGATGTTCACTCATTTCCTTGAAAATACCTATTTCCACGGATCGTCATATTACTGTAGATCATTTAATGTTAAATTTACAACGAGATCGATCGCAACATTTTCCAATTAAAGCGGTTTTTCACCAATTTCCCAATGAGGGGCTCAAATTTTGGTAAAATGTTCTCTGGGGAGTCCTACAAATCCTCAAAATATTTTTCAAATCGCCCGGCAATTAATAGGGGTCGCCATAAGAACTGGGAACATTAAGGTGAAAAACGCGGTATACGTATTTTCATTAATCAAGGATAAAAATATTTACGTTTTAACAATAGGCAAATTAGTGATAACGAACATACCTTATCAACAGATTATTAGTTATGTACGTTTGCTAATTACACCATTATCAACATAAAAATAATAAATAGAAAAAATGCAGGTGAACAAGAATATAAAAGTCGTGCAAATTGTTGGTTAACATTCTCGATAAAATCGAAACGATCAATTTTATCGGCTTGAAGTAATGAGGATAACATGGTGTAATACGTTTATTGTCGATTCATTTCGATAATAACAATTTTTTATTATAATTATAATTATAAAAAACAAATCAATTAAGGATTTACCAAGGTTCGATCAAATTGCTAGGTTGTTAAATTACAATCAATCATTCTTTTCTAATAATTTTGCCCAAGGCAATGCTTTTAAAGGACAATAGAACGAAAGGTTAATAATCAACAGTAATCATCCAACATTAATTAACGCGTCTAATTTCGTAATTAAATCTTCTTACATGTGTCGTATTGATTTGAATAATTATAAACTGCATTCTTAATAAAATAGTTATGAATAAATTAATAATTTTGTAGGACACAAGGTAACGGAAAATTTTTTAATATCAAATACCAGTACTGATTTTTTTTTATAAAAAAAAACTCTAAAGACCCAGTTTTGTAATTAAAAAGTAAACATTAAAAGTAACAGCATTAAACGAACTTTCCATTCGAGTACTCATTCGAAATTCGGAACAGATGTTCCGGAATAAAATCCAAGCTTTTCGGAAATTACAACTTCCGAAACGGGAGAATCAAATGGAAATTAAAAACAAAAAAAAACGACTTACAATTCGGAATCTTTCTCCACTTTATCCGATATCGTGTACACCATTTTAACCATTGTACCTCCCAAAATTGTAGCACGAAAATATCAAAAATTGACCACTTCCGATTTTCAGAATCGCCAACAGAAAACTGATTGAATTAATCGCGTTTTCCAATTAATAAGATGAACTATTGGGAAACGTTGTTGTCCTTGTGTTATTCTAATGCTAACTAGTCAACTGCCGTCTAATCTTTATTGCTGAAAAGATTACATCAGATTAAGTTGAAGAAGGCTTATCGTAATTTTAACAACTTTAATGATGATAGTAATGACATGAGATTAGTGATGTAATAACAAAAATGTTTACAAGTTGGTGCGATTATGGTGGAAAAAATTAATTAAATTTCATAAACATCTAAATGTAAATTCGCCGATTCAAACAACAAAACAATTACTCTGAAATCAACAACAAACACGCTAAATGTTCGCAAAAGTTATCAATATTCTGTAGTTTTGACGTCTTGAACTGGGGATTTTTGTTTAATCTCTCCTGTCACATACAAGATTGTCCCCTACTGATTGTGAGTCTCTTCATGCCGATCCAACTATCGGAAATTAACAAATTGAACATTGCCGATTTGCGAATTTTTATTGGATGTCCGTTCTTATTCTCACAGGCATGGGGAAACGAGTCGATCCAGAAATGTTCGTTTAAAATTTATTAATGTTGAAAGAACAGCAAAAGGTAATCTAAAAGAATCTATTTTCTGTTTCAATAGTCTTACAATTGATTCAATTTCATATTTACAAGAATGGGGATGATATTAAAAAGATAAGCAGGAATTGTAGTCAATAAAAGAGCGCATAACGTTAATAAGACTTTTTTTGTAGTTTTTTCGGCAAAATAAATTTATTGCAAAATTCGTATAAAGGGAGAGAATTTCAATAATATTTGATTTGCGTAGGTATATAGGTTAGGTATTATTATTTTTTGGTGGGGCAAATTGGATTTTACAATAGGGGAAAGTTGAGAAATTGTATTTCGTTTGATAGTAGATAAATGAAAAATGAAACGAAAGCGAAAAGGAGATGATAGTGGATGTCTCTTTCGATGATAATCAAAAATCGAAGGCACATGTGTGATGTGCTTTGAAAAATTCCGCTTAAATGGATACAATAATGATAGGTCTGCGGAAGAGGAAATGAGTTCTTGTCGCCGGATATCAAATTACAACACTATCAAATCGGCCGCACCTCAACTGTAAGCTAATTAACTGAATCAAATTTTAGATGAATGATTACAACGGAAAATTCCTACGAATTACATTCTCGAAGTTTCAATTTTCAAAACAATTTACGTCTTTAATCCAATGATATCGTAATTATCTCCAACATTACATCAGAACCAACAAGCAAAAAATCCTTCGACCTTAAAGATTCAATTTTTCTCGTTCTCAAACTACAAATAAGCTTTGCCAAGGAGATTTAGTGCTGTTAGCGCACCCTTCTTTATCAACACACAATGGGGACTTTCGGGTTTTCAGCAGCTCTAAAAGTCTTTGCGAATAAACCGGTATTGCGGTAGTATGTACGATAAGCCGCATATTGTCTGAAAAATATACTGAAAATACAAGATTACTCATCGTATCATTAATTCGTAAATGTTATTTCCCGAAATTTGTTGTTTTGCCAACAAAATTCAATCGATAAATTAGATTTTGTATTTCTCATTCTCCTTTTCAACCTCATCGTTTGTTTCCCATAAATCCAGTTGAAATTACAATACTGATTAAATTTCAGACGATTCTTGAAGTGGAAGCCGATAAAATTTCCAGACAGAAAAAGTGTAATCTCTAATTCCAACGGATTTTCATATGTTTGTATAAAGACGGAAATGATAAAGAAATTGTCGTGAATAAATAACGAAAACGAAGGCTTTTGAATAAGAAAAAGTCGACTTTCCAAATTCGATCTTGGTCAATGTTAAAACGAAATAATAAAAGGCCTTACAGTATAAACCTTTCGTTTGTATAAAATTCATGGAAAGAAATGAGTTGAGGATAGTCGAACTTTGTTTGTTACCAAATAAATTGGAACTTTTCCAAACACAAGTCAGCGTTTACGTTAATTAAGAGCGGAAATCTACAAAAAAACACCCATAATCTACATAATTGTACGCTTTGTTAAGCCAATCAATAACGAAAATCCTACCAACTGTGCTGTTTTGGAAGTTTCAAGGAACGGAGCGGGAAACTACAAATAGTGTATCGTCAGGAGATACACAATTTTCCTTTTCGTAGTCACTCGACTTGGAGTATATCCAGGATCCATTCCAGATTGATTAATTATTAATGATCAAGGATGTGTTGAAATGTTCAGAGTGGAATCAATTTGGACTCAACTTCTGTATAAAGTTGTATTGGCGAAGAAAACGAACAAGTCGAATATATTCCAGACGATTTTCGTACGAATTGATAGAAAACAGGAGTTTACCGACCATAATATTACAGAATAATTCTTGTATTTCTTGTTCAACTTGTAGAATAATTCTCGTTGATTTAACATCTTTCCGTTCTAGATACAGATCGGGTGGAGATTTCAGCCTAGTGAACCGCCTTCTGCTCTTTCCCCTACATGTGTAATTTATAGAAAAGTCAAAAGTGTGTAATGGATTTGTTTTCCACATTACATTGGCAACATATGTATGCTGGCGAACAATAAAAACCGAACGATCGAACTTTGCCAAAATCGGATTTTTTATTTATTAAACCGGCCACCTTTACGTGTATTATTATTATTGAACTGGCCACAAAAAACAGTGTAATATTCCATCAAATAGGCTCTCTTAATACTGTCGTACACGTATTTAATCACAATTTCCCAAATCCAATTCAACCTATTCAACTGTATCGGTATTAAATCATTTTATATGTGCCATTTTTGTTGGACCATTTGAAATATTTACATTATTTATAAGCTCAAAAGGTCAAATATTGTAAATTCAATATAGTTGGCAATTTATTGCTGGTTGATTCGGTTATTATTGACGGAAAAACAATAGAAATCATGCATGTATTAAAATCTAGTGCGATTTAGTTCAAACTTTGATAGTTGTTCTTATCAAATTTACATTAAATTTCATATTTGTTATTGCATTCAAGTCTGATTTGAACATATAAAGATATGTAGTTGCCAGTTTCGACACGAATAATGCCCTCGAGTTACTTGAGTTCATATAGTTCCGACTTTTATAACAATGCCTCAAGGTACACGATCATCGACGATATATGAAAATTTCATTATCAACGTAAGGAATAAAAATATTTGGACTATTTCTGTCATAAAATAATCAGATATTCGATAAATCAAAACAATAAGATTGTCAATTGATAACAAAGATTAAAACTTAAATTCTTGGTACTTACAAAAATGGGTTTAGCTTTGACTTTTCAATCTACTGAATAGATCGAACGACTCTTTAATCAAATTAATTGCAAATCCTATCCATCTTTTTATAGGCCGATAGATCTTAGTTGAAACGATGAATACAACAAAGAAGATCGCTCTAAACCGTTGATCGATTAGAGTTAATCCTGCATAAGGAAAAAATTACAATTCTACGGTACGAAGCGAATTTAAATCCCATCTATTGCCATCAAATTGACGTTCACCAATCGAAAGTAGCTAGAAATAACAATAAATTGATTAAATTTTAGCAAATCAAGGGAAATTCGAATCAAATTTGCGCCACTTAAATTGATTAATTATTTGATAAATTCAAGCAAGGTAATTTCGTTCAATTTTACATTTAGAGACGATTCTGTGCATAAATCATCGATTACGTGTCCGGAACCGGATCACATCGCGAATGGACAATAACAACTCAATCAAATATTGATTTTTGCACTTAAAACAAATATCGGCTCAGTTCAATAAATATATTTAGATGTTTTACTGTCAATACAAACTTATTTATTGCTTTATGGATTAACGGTTGATCAACAAATAAATTAAATCGTAAACTAATTAGCCAATTTATTAGTCGTTGGAATTTTCGTGTTCTTATCAAAAAAAAAAAACAAAACAAATAGAACAAGGTCAAGTACTAAATCACCATCGATATTTGATACAAAGTAGAATTGTGGAGAATTTCATTGGTGATCAATGTGGTGAATTATTTTCAAAAAATTCTAATGTCGGCCAAATAACAACATTTTTCAATGTTCTTTCCAGCGTTATTATAACAATAATTAATGTTTTTAAAACTCTAGCTAGATTAATCAAATGAAAATATCAAAAAAGTTGAAATATTGCCATTTCTATTTTCAATTTGTAAAATGGATGGTTTATGACTAACAGACGGTAGAAGAATAATGGAAAATATAGACGAGTATTTAGGAGAAAAACGGCCACTTTGTAGCAACTATCGGAAATAATAGTGGAAGTAAGTGGAAGATAGATTGAATTTGATATCCTTTTGTCGCGATTTTTTACCGTTATCATTTGTATTGAATCCTAATGAGACTAAAAGAATTTAATCCTTTCTTTATTAATTCTATTTACTTATTCGGACTGAACTCTTGAATTATTAATTTGGTATTTCAGTAAGTTATGATGAATTGAATTTTACAGTTCCATCATATACTCGTGCAATTCAAACAGTCTTAATTCTTTTATAGAAATTCTTCGAATTATAATCTAAATGCCTTCACAATTTCACAATTCTCAGTCATTCGCTTTTAATAAAATTTGTACGTGCCTTTCACAAAATTCGTGGATAGCCTGATAATTATACGATATTAAAACCAACAGATTGCCATAGATTGAAACATGTTTACAATTTAAAAGCAGATTAAATCGACACTTTTAGTGACAAAATTGAATGAGCGAATGAGAGACAATTTTAGCCAAACGTTAATAAAAATTTGCAAAAAAATTATATGCCGAGCCTTCCTAGCTCTTATAATATATAATTTTGGCCAAATTAGAGCTTCGTAGCTCACTGAAGAATGTTATAATTTAGATCAACTATCTAGCAGATCCGTGCAAAACAGTTTTCTCTCGTTTTTTGACCCTGAATTTTGGGAAATATTTGTCAAATCATCCGGTAATTGGAGGAGCTTTACGAACATTAAGATGGACTTCCCGGTATAATTCGGCAATTGTACGAGAAGAATCATGGCAAGCTTGTATAATTCAACAACAGCAGCTTTTCACCCTTGATTTACAACAAATTTATGGCAGTTTTTCATGCCATTCCCGCTTAGCTGTCCATTCGAGAATCCACTTTAATTAGAAAGAAATAATTAACACTCCCATTTCAACTGCAATATAAATTAGAATGTCCGAAAAAGCCACAGTCAGGCCACGTTCTCCCATCTACAAAACATGAATGTTTCTCTTTTTGTTTTGCAGCCTGCATTGCATGTGTACCTAAATATTTGAATATTCTCTTTCAGGAATTTTTATCAATCAATTGATGGCAAACGTTCCCCCATCAAACCTACTGTCAGTGCTCTGATTAAAATTGCGTTGAAATGTGCGAATTCGGATAACAAAAGGACAATTAATTCCTTCGGTTGTCGATTATTTGATTTTACATTTTAATTAGATTTTAATCACATTCGATTTGATCTCGGAAAAACATCGACATCGTTGAACGAAATTAAAAAAGAAAAAAATGGAGAACTTGCGCTACAATAACTACAACAATGATAACAATAATAGTAATGACAATCTAAGCAAAATGGGATTTCATGAAAGTCATATTGTTAGAAAACAAGTAACTCAACAGTAGAGAATGCTGTAGGTCACAATAACATTGAAACAAAACTTCAGCATAATCAGACATGATAAACTTTATGCTTTCTTTAATAACAACTATTCGTTTTTCTTGTCCTATTTCTGTTGAAGTGAAATTCAACGATGTAGAATTTCTGTAAAATTTCCCTGTTTCTGCTTGTATTTCCGCATCTTTTTAAATAATTACGGTTATTGCTCATCTACGTTACTACCAGACTTACCTCACATTGTTAGCATTTTATGGGAATTTTCACGGCGACTGCAGACAGAAATTTACGGGCCCACATTTTCTTTTCGCGCCTTAAATGCATAGTGTACGTTAATTTAGTTAAAATTTGGAATATTGGCAATGATAGTAGTTGATTTATAAGACCACCATAATTACCAACACATAAAATAATACACAGTGACCATATAGGTCTATTAAACGCTAAATATAAATTGTGACAATTTGTGATATTCGGAACTAATTAAAGTATGACACACAAGCGATTAATCCATTAATTGTAACCAGCCACAAACGTGAAAATCGATGCTGGAGTTTATTGAAGTTTTAACAAAAAATATACGTTAACGAATCCTTAAAATTATCACCGAATTTAATTTTAAATGAATCGTGTTAGTTTTGATTTTATAGACGATATAGCCTACAATCATACCAATGGTGTACGGTGTGAACTGCGTGTAAGTTTGACAATAATAATCCATTATTTCGCTGAAAATTTTTCCAAAATAAAATAAACCAAAACTCAATTTTGCATTGTAAGTTTTAATCGTTGAATCTAACGAGTAAACCTTACGAAGTCGAA
>JACDRP010001229.1:0-11398 GCA_013841185.1 Hycleus phaleratus | reverse complement strand
TTCATAACGCATCCTATTAATAAATAATTTTGTCGATATTCACCCCGTAAAGTCAACGAACATAAACATTGATACAATTGGAAATAATTCAGTAATTTTAAAGGGGGTCAAAGATAATTTGTAACAATCCTTTATATATAGTTATATTATAAATGAACATAAATTCACTAAAACACAACCCCTGTTCTTCGGGCAATATAATGAATCATATCTTCCCAACAATCCGGATTCAATATCGAACATAAATGGAATAAATATCGGATTGTTCTAAATAGCATCCGCTTTTCAAGTTTTGATTTATTTCGGTGGATTTATATTGGACTTTAATGGGCGCACTTCCACTCCAGCCGAAAATTTACCCCTTTAAACTCGTATACTTTTCAACTTTATACAGTGTAAACCATTCATAAATCGAAAATAAATCCACACTTGGCCGAACCGACTGAGGAACGCTGTTGAAATTAACGCTAAACACAGGGAGGCGAAGGATTGGGTCATTTTTGAAAATAGCAACATTGAAAATTTAAAGCACTATTCGACTAATTTCCACTCTCAAATGGCGACAAATTGAATCAATGCCTGTTCTTCAAAAGTCACGTAGTTTACGTAGTTTCTTCAACGTATCGATTCTATCGTTAGTTCTATTTGAAATAGGATCGAAAAAAATTTAACAAATAAAACGAATTGTATTAGAACGTGCTTTATTTATGTTATACGAAAGCCAGGCGACAAAGACTCATCGATTCTTTATTTCAATCAAATCGATCCTTGCGCCTTTTCAACACTTTGAACTTTAATTAACCGCCTTGAAAGTTGCAACTAGTTGAAATTTCTTGTAATAAACATTAAGTATGTAGAAGTCGACGTTATTTACTGTATATCTCTATTATAAGTACAGTGTATAGTTAAAAGCATGAATACTTCTATTGTGTGGTTTTGTAATTTCATGTTAAAACGTGTACACGCTTGTTTGGAATGAATTTGAACAAACACAATTGCCGAAAGAAATTCAAACTAATCTAACATAATGAATTGTTTATTAGGGTTTGAAATTCGTTCCAATTGAAATACAAATTGATTCAATCCCTTTATTAAGAGAATTTAACGTTAAGAAACGGGCCTTTTCGCGAAACGTGCCGTGTTCGATCCAAGATTTCTCACGAATTTACCAACAGATTTCAATGACTGGGGCGGTATTGGAAAGAGCATTTCAAGGTGTGTTTAATTTTGAAAAATTCCAAATTAATTTTAAACTACAGAGGGAGACTTTAAATCACGAATATAACAAATTGAATTAAGAATTTTACCGGTAAGGACTCGTTTCTTGCCCAAAAAAACCCAACTAAATTCTGAATTACAATATTTTCTTATTTTTTTTATATTTTCCGTCATAATTTGGCTAGTATTCAAATATTCAATTAGCCTCTGCTAATTTTTCGGAAAATTATTGAAAATGTGAAATTTTCAATCCATAATTTTGAAAATCATAAATGTCACAGTTAAGTGTATTTGTACAAATTACGGTTTCATATGGTAATTTTGTTCGTGTGTAACAAATTTTTCGATAAAATTGTTGTAAATTGGAATAATTAGCGGCGCATCCACCATTTTCATTCAGTTGGCAATCATTTTAAAAACTCAAAATAGATGTAAATGATTGAAATCGTGTTGGAAAGAGCGCTTCCACGTGCATCTTAAGACGTGCTTCATTTCGAAAAACCTCAACTAAATTCTAAACTACAAGCGAAAATCCATTAATTTTACACGATTCTGTTAACAATTGAAATTGTCAATTGAATTGATTTTTTAAAACTCTCAGACCGCATCCACTTTGTAGGAAACTTCAAAAATCACCGTTTTACAACCGATTAAAATGATTGAACAATATTAGAAAGAGCACTCCGGGTGCAGTGTTTTTCTATAATTTTCACCATTTTTTTTAATATTTCCCCTAATAACTTACCCCTTATTATTGATTCTAACATAAACCAGTATATGGTAAAATAAAAGTTAACAAAAACGTGGAAATTTAAATCGAATTTTTTATAAAATTGAAAAAACCAACAACCCCACAATCCGATAACTGTGTTCTAGTACAAATTAGAGTTGAGGGTTATTTTTTCGTGTCATATGCTAATTTTGTTCGTGTTTTTCGATAAAACAGTCGTCAATTGGAATAAATAGTGGCGCATCCACCATTTTTGCACAATTCTATTAACAATAACTTCAAAATAATATCAATTAAATTGATTTCTAAAAGAAACCCGATGTCTATTTTATCGAGAAACTTCAAAAAAGATCACTAATTGTATTTTAAAATCCGGATTTGTGGCACAACTAGTGTACGGATTAAGATCGTTAACAATTTAGTCGAATTGAAATTTATTTTACGTAAAAATCGACAACGGCGAACATTTCGTATTACATTAAAATTCACAACGTTAAGAATCTGCATCTCTTCATAGAGCACATAGCTGCATTCCGAATGTCGTCGTGTAATAAAGATGGAATAAAATAAATAAAAGAGACGAGCGTTAAAAGTTGAAGGATTATGCAGAGCACGAGATGGTGCATCCACCATTTTTACAAATTTAAACATTTCCCAATGATGATTTCCCATTTTACAGGATTTTCCAATATTTGAACGATTTCAAATGATTGCCGCTTCGGTTCGTTCCAAATATTTCCATTCCAATGGATTATTTCGAACGATTCATAACGAAAATTGGTAATTTATTAATAATTGCATATAGCCGGAATTATATTTGTCCAATAATAATTAAGGCTTTTAAGATTAAATAAAAAGCGAGATTTTGAGAGAACGAACAAATCGCTCACAGGCAACGGATCGTGATTATATTAGAAATTTCAGTTTGGTATCAAAATTTCGGCTTTGATTTAAAGATGCTTTGAACTTTTTTACCAAATATACTCTTCGATGGATAAAAAGTGGACCGAATGAATGAGGCAAAAGCGAATAATTGAATTTTTGCAAATATTTCCAGATTAAATCGGCAGATTTACATTTTATATGGATGTTGTTCGAGTGACTTTAACAATTTTTAATGTATTCGTATTTAAAATACTGTAACAAATTCAATTTGATTACAAGTCAACTTTAATCCTAAATATAGAAATAGAAATATTACCAACATAACAGAAAATGGATGCGAATTTTAAATCCGTAAGTTGTTGAAATATTGGTGTAATTTTTTTTTTGTTGGTATATACAGAAAGAAATTCCCTTACATTTACGTTATTTTACAAATCATCATTTGTGGGGATAAAACCGAAACTCAGACGACAGTTATCTATTATTTACAACAAATCCACCCGAAATACGTATGCTCTAAATTATTTCTTATGTTTTTTCCCAGTTTTAATCGCAAACAAACCGCTAATAAGTAAAATTGATGGAAAACATGAACAAATCAACCATTTGCACAGGAGGCGAAGAACTGTGCTTTTTCAATATTAAGTTAAATTGACAGAAAATACTCTATATTTTTGAAATGTACTAATCATTCGCCTCCCCTGTTTTAACCTGGATGAAATTGACGCAAAATATGTAAAAATCAACGATTTGGACAGGAGGCGACGAACTGTGCTGTTTCAATATTTCAACCACATAAAATTGCAAGTTAAGTTGATTAAATTGGAGTCGATGGTGTATAAATTGGATAGAGTAGACTTACAATAGATTCATCCAGATTGTTTCTTGCATTTTTCACTAATTTTAATTGCAAACAAGCCGCTAGTCGAACGACACGAAACTAAGTCTGGAGATAATTAATCAAATTGTCAATTTGTTTAAATTCGTTAGCCGACTGACAAGTTGAGTTCTGCGTTAAACCGTGAGATTGTTAGAAAACAACTTTGTTCTAGTAGTGATTCTAATTAAAGCCGTTAAGTCAATTTCGACGATAGCAATTCGAAAATTTTACAAATAATTGGAATTAAATTAAGTGAACTCGTAACCAAATTGGTTGGGAGAAAAACCGTTATCTTATAGATCGATTGATTATAATCATAGACAGATCTTGTAAAATTGTAGTTTATATCGAGCAATTAAGAAAATATCTCAAGAATTTATGAGAATTTGAACCTTGTAGCTGATCGGAGAGTTTGTCGATAATTTCGAAATGAATTGAGGACTCCCGTAAAACTGTTTTTCCTAATTTTTCTTGGACATCAATCGTGTAAACATTGAAATGTGACTAATCACTTACCTCCCCAGTTGTAGTAGCAATTGAAAAACGATTTCCAGAGTTTATGGGGGAGTTTCTGAAGATAATTTCAACAAAAGTACAGCCCTCAAAGACTAGGCAATTTCAAATCAATTGAGCGTGAAAGACTGAAATGCAAAAACTCAACGCCTCCCTGTGTTTCACACTCGATTAGTATTAATTTTAAAACCGGTGTTTAACTGTCAGTTCGGTCGAGATTGAACGTGATATGTAAGAATCCTTCGCCTCCCTCTTTCAGTCAGATTGATTTACTATCAATTTCAGAACCAGTGCTTCTCAACCGTACGTTCTGTGCTAAGATTAGTGACGCCTGAAAAAGAGTTTGAAAATCACTGGCTAGACTTGAATTATTGTAATATGTAATTTTATTACAATAAAACTACCACAATAAACTGAAGAGGCGAATGACTAGCCACATTTTAATTCTTACGCAATCAATGTCCGTGATACAGAGGCGAAAAACAAAAATTAATCTCAAGTCATTCTGAGGCTCAAATTTTGGGAAAATAATCCTCGAAGACCCTTAATATTTTTTTAAATTACTCGCCAAATAATAGAACTTTTCGTAAGAACTATATACTTTTAGTTCAAAGCCCCTATAGAGCATTTGAGAACGTTTTAGAGGCCAATAAAATCGAGAAAAATTGTTTACAGTGGTTCGATTTATTCGAGATTCCATCAATTTTCGTAGTTAATTGACGTTATTATGGATTAAATTAGAAATAATATCGTAAAGACGCAGAAGTTTGAATTAATAGAGTAAGTCTGATAGAAGACTAGGCCAATGTGAATACAATCAGTTCCCTTTGCTTTATAGAAAATCCAATATAACAGCAACATCAAAGAACGATACTTTCCCAACTTGATTTTATTGTTGAAGAAATTTACGGATATTAAATGAGAATATCTTACCTTGTATTGTATTAGTTTGTATTAAAGATGGTACACCATTTATACATTCAACAATAATTATTAAATTATAAACACATTGTATTATCCAAGAATTCACCAACATTGTCCTTTAAACACTAGAATTGACGATTTCATTTAATAAAACAGCGAATATTGTAATAATCATGCCATGTGTTATTGAAATTTCATCAAATCAACTGAATTAATCAGCAATTCGAAGCACTCTATTGTCAAAAATTCGTTATTAAATCAACCCGAAAAAACAATTATTGTTGAAAATAATTGAACAACAAATCTAAACGAACTTCCTCTCTAATCCACCAATTTGTCGTTTGATGAACGAGCAACAGAAGAAGTAGAGACGATCAAATCTGTCGTCTATTGTTATTTCTTAAACAATAAGTCTATTGTTGAAATTTGGCAATCCGATTAAAACTAGACGCACAAATTGTTGATTGAACACAAAATCGATTTACAATTCAACATTAAACTTTTCTATTGTGTTGAATTTATGTTTTAATTATGCGTACGCGTCAATTCGATTTTTCGTTTGGATTTTTATTTGGATAACACCGGCCGTAACGACGCTGCACGACGCTAAGGTACTGACGCTAAAAGGCGGCAACTTTATTGGTGGCGGTATCTATTGCGCTGGCCTCCCTCTTTCTGCTGCTGCTGCTGATGCTGGACGCCTTACCCAGGGTTGCGAATTGTACGTATCAACCACTGATAAACAATACAACCATAATTATCTTGTAAAAATTCTACCAGCTTTTTATTAATCCTGACTATATCGAATATTGGATTGTATTGCATGCAACTAGTTCGATTGTAATTACAAGTTGAAACTTGGCAATTGCCGATGTTGTATTTTGATAATTCCCCTGAATTGGATAGAAACATGAAATGGAATTTCATGATTTCTTCAAATTGGATTAAACAACCTGCGAAATTACTTGAAATAAAATCTAACGAATCTAATTAAAATACACCACATCTACAACAATTCAACCAACTTAACTCAAATAGAAACACATTCTAAACAAGTCGACGAAAATCAAACTGATAAACTATAAACGCCTCTTTGCCATTTGGTGATGTTAAAAGTATCGATCCACATCCGCTCATCTAGTAAACTATGATTAATTACCTAAAGAATACGTCTCATTGAATTGTTGACTAGACCATTATCTATTCTTGCTCGTTTTTAATGGTTACCAACAAATAAAAAGAATCTTTCCATAGTTTATCGGAAGAAATCAACTCAACTGATTTACAACAAAATTCCAGTGACACCTCATTAATTAGCGCAATTAAACCGTAGAAATCTATTGATATTTTTATATTTTTGAAACGCACTAATCATTCACCTCCTCTATTTTTATGTGGATAAAATTGTAAAAACCAACGATTTAAACAGAAAACACTCAAAGAAATACGCTTTGTCAATGTTTCAGTTATAAATTGAGAGTTAAGTTGATTAATTTTGTAAACAAACATCTAGAATAACATTATAACCGAAATTTGAAGATGTAATTAGAGGGATGTATTCAATGTTTTTCCTATAATTTATCAACTTTCCTGAACCTTTCTAAATTTTACAGAATTTGAGTACAGGATTGGTCCCTCTAAACTAAATGTCGACCGTAAACAATCCGTAATAATACCTGTTTTGATCGACAAGTTACTTTCGAAATTCGAGCTTATTACCCTCTTAAACTTGTGCGGCTCTCTGTTTTTGAAATGTACCAGTCATTGTGTGTAAATTTGATATACAGTAGATAGGTCAGAATCAATTATTTAGGCAAAGAGGCGAATAACTGAGTCTTTTCAATGTTTTAACTATATAAATTGCGAATTAAGTTGATTAAATTGGAATAGATCGAGTATAAATTGCTAGAATAGATGAATTTTTCTTTAGTGTGTAATTACTGTCTCAACTTCAAATATAACCCAATTTTAACACTCCAAATATCAACAATTTCATGTGATAATTGTGAAAATTATATCTCATTAATTAGCGAAATTTGACCAACAAGAAAACTTTGTAAAAATCGATTGACAACGTTTTCGGTTTTTCATTCGCCTCCCCGGTTTTAACTGGGTAAAATTTATATAAAACATGTAAAAATCAACAATTTAAATAAAGAGGCCTTTTCCATATTTTAACCCAATATAAAGTTGCAAGTTAAGTTGATTAGTTTGGAGTATATCGAATGCAAATTGATAGAGTACGTTTTCTGTTTTTGAAATGCCCTAATCATTTGCCTCCCTTATTTTTAACATCAATTTAGACAAGGAGGCGAAGAACTATGATTTTTTAATGTTACAACTATATAAACTAGCGAGTTAAGTTGTTTAAATTGGAATAGATGGAGTGTAAATTGCTGGAGTAGATGAAGTTGGATAAATTCTAAACGAGCTTGGAATTTTTCTTTAGAACGTTAGATTTAAAGGCGTCATAAATGTTTGTGTGTAATTACCGTCTCAACTTCAAACGTAATCCAACTCTATCACTCGAAATGTCAACCGTTTCATGTGATAATTGTGAAAGACGACACATTCTGTTCTGTTAATACCAATTTGATATTGAGTAAAAAAAAAATTCGAAATATCTGAATTGGTGGGTTAATTGAGGGAACGTTTCTTTTATTGTTCAATTGCTGATGAGATTTGTGTTAGATACGTGAGATTGTTTAAAATCGCCTATAATGGAGCTCCTTTGATTCTAATGATCTCTTTAAAACCCATTATGTGGATTTCATAGTCGTCTCTATTATATTCATCCATTCTTGTCGGAGTAATCTTGCAAAATTATTGATTACATTCGAGTTTTTCTGGTTGTTTTTCCTAAATATTTTTTATTCTTTTATCGCCACCATTTAGCTTCCACATCAATAAAGGGAAAAGTGAATAAAAAACACAGAGAAATGTTTGAATATCCCATACATCAAGTAAGTCTAACAAAAAGCTAATATTTCGATAAGCACGTGGAGCGTTCGGAAGCCAAACTCGTATACTTACACGAGAACTTGGATGGCAGACGTGGGGTAGTAGAAGTTGAAGAAAGAGGCGGAGGACGACAACAACGAAGCGACAAAATCCGTGGACCGAATACTTATTTTTCAACGTCTTATTTAAACGTTTATATTTACCTTACCATTCGGAATTTGCAGTAAACGTCGACACGACTGGCGCATACTGATACCAACTATCATCTTGAACAGATGGAAAATATTGCGGGTAATTTTAGCCCCGAATCACCATCAATTTTCCTAATATTGACCGAATAGTGAATTAGAAATCTATCATTGAACGACCAAGTCCGTCCCCAATTTAGCACTTTTCACCTTTTCGAGACAATGGCCACCATATCCTCTCTATACGTTTAACTTTAATGTTTAACGATCCGAAATTACCAACACCAAAATTGTAAACGTATTCAAACTATTCTCGTATCTCTCTATTTTCAACTTCCCTTAGTTACTTTATAATAAGTACAAATGCTCTACAATGGTGTGAAAATAGTTTTAGGGGTGAATTTCAAATAGAAGATTCGACACATTTGCCAACCCCTTAAAATTAGGATTGATATCCAACAAATTGTCAGGTAGTTCTAATTAGATTTCGTACAGTCGGAAAACTCAAATGACAAGCTTTAAGGTTGTTCTCTACTGGAACAAATCAAAACTGTACGTTCAAAAATTTTGGAAAAATTACCAGAGCTTAGTAGCACCCTAAGCTCCATTCGTGCCAAATTTGAGCAAAATCTATAGCGCCGTTTTCCAAAAAAACGCACTTTTTGCTCGACTTTGTCATTTATCTCAAACATAAATCAGATTTGTAGAAATTGTTTTTAGAATCGAATAACTTTTATAATTTTTGAAATATTTTAGTTCTACTGCCTTATGGAATCTCGAACGAGACTCTTAATGTTGTATTTATTGAATGTAACGAGTATTGAAGGGAATTAAAGAATTTTTTCCTCTCCAGCTCTCCAACGTGTGTTCGTGTGAAAAGTTGTAATTACATTTACAACGCATATGCGTTAAAAGCCCACTAATTAACTAAAATATAAATAGACATGTCCCATTAGAATTTTACTTGTATTCATTACGTTAAAAGGGCGCTGTATTAAAACAATGCAGCATTGACGGTTTATTTTACGCCGTAATTATCTTGAAATTTTTGAAATTGCAAGCTATGTAATTTCTGTTGGAAAATAGAGTTTCTATTCAAATATTTCTATAACTATTTACAATTGTGTTGATTAGAAATTTGATCGACCTGTTGAAATTGCATGTTCATCAAAGTTATGATCTTGTTTATTGAATGTTCTGAATAGTTTGCGTAAAATTTCGTTGAATGCACATTGCAATACAGTTGAACGATATTCTGATGAATAAATAGAAACAAATAATATTCCAAATTATTGAAATTATCGTTAAAATCAAAATATCAAACGGTATTGTCCAGAAAAACGATAATCTGTTCAAAAACTGGAAGGAATGATTCAAATTGAGCGCCTGAATTGTAGCTTCCTATTGGTTAATTAACAGCCATGTTTATGAGTTTTGGCGGTAAATTTGAACATCTAGGTATTATTTGAAATCTAATACGTTCAACTCCCAGATGAAACTAACAATAAGTTTAACTTTTGCTAACATTATTTAAACCAATAAATGGTCAAGTTTGAGGGAAATTAGTTTAATTCTAGCGAAAAACAATAAAATACAGTAGTATTCTATAACTGTTGGCTATTAGCTATAAGNAGCTGTTGGCTATTAGAGATCGTCTTTAAGATAAATTATTCAAAAGCGTTGTCATGACAATCAATTGTCAAAAAGTTAGAGTATACCACTAATAGTTAACTGTCAGAACTTTTGAGCTGTGTAAACTTGACTTCGAAATGAGCAATATGAAGTTAATATTTAGTTTAAAAATAGATTATGATTAAACGAAACTATTGCGTTTTTGATTAAAGTCTAAATAAAAAAATAGGGTAAAATATAGAGTTCTCTTTAAATGAACTTCTAAAAGACATCAATGATAGGAACTGGTCGATTTTTAATCAAATTTCACTGTAATTAAATTGGAAACGTACGATGTTTTAAAATCGATAAATGCTAAAAATGATGAATTCGCCTACATTGTAAATAAAATTATACATCTACCTACATTAATTAAATATAAATAAGAAAATCATAAATTCTAATTGAAAATAATTATTTTAATAGGTTGAAATAGTAAAAAATATCCAGTTTCTGTTCAAATACAAGAGACTGAGCTAAAACTAGAGGGTTGATATCTCTCTATAGGAGGGCTCTTGAAGACGGTTTTAACGAAATTTGGACCTCGTAGCTCATATCAAAAAACGTTCCGCATTGTCCACAATTTATTGCGAAAAATGGAAAACAAAATTATATTGCATATTTTATTTCATTTAATTGATAATAGAGAGAGTGATTTTAGATTCTCTTTCTTTTTAGAAAAAAAATTAGGTTTTTTGAAGTTTTCAAGAAATTGACTAGATTTTCCAAATGTATTTAGAATCAATTGATATATTTTGTGGTTTTTGACATATTGCAATTCTATTGTATTGCAAAATCTTCATATCATTCGAGCATCCCCATTTTATGCCGGAAATCAATCTAGCCAGAATTTGGAAGTGTTTAACTCGTTTTGGACCAATTTCCGATGAGCTACAAGGTTTAAATTTTGCCAGCATGATCTCCAGGAACACTCTTTTAACACTAGTTTACGCTCTATGTCGGAAAAATTATGAATATTGTTATTTTTGATATAAAATCAGCGAATTTCCCCGACTGTCAAGCTTTTCTTGTTAGTTGTCCCATTATTGCAATAACATTATTATCCCAACTTTTGAGACAATTGATTTTTGCTATAAGTCGACGTTATAAAGCGCTACTTTAAAGTTCACAATATTAATTTAAAACAATAAAAATAAAACGATAACAGGCGTTTCATTATCTTTGAAAAAAAAAACCAACAAAAAATCAAAAACACCAGTGATTTGACGGTAACATGAATTCAATGTTAATTAATTTGCAGGAAAGACAAACTCTTATTGCTCGTAGAATGGAATGTGAAATAATAAAACAACACCGTTTATTGTAGCACAACAAACAGACTTCTACTAAATCAAAACCATGGCAATTAAATTGTGATTTCATTAGTTAAGACTAATTAATTAATGATGACTCAAGGAAATTAATTGA